>PITA01035279.1:0-10681 GCA_004023965.1 Spilogale gracilis
TTCTTTCTGCCCTTGAATCTAACCTAAGAATCTGTATGAATCATATATGAACCTGTTTGATATCAACACTCTCTATTGACCAGTATTTCTCCATAAACAGATTAATGAGAATTGGCATTAGGAATTTTGTCTTAGAAGCCTTCCAGAATTCAGGAGCACCTTATAAAATAAATATTAAACTATATTTAACTTATATTTAATGTGATTTTTGAAAACACAACATAAAAACTGACACAGGGGTTGCAGGGAGGTATAAGGCAGTGTTCCCACCCTTGGGTCAGAAAGGGGCTGCTTGCACAGAAGAGAAGTAACTGGGCAAGTTACAAATAGCTTAAGATGAGCTGTCCAGACAAATGAGTATTCTCTGGGCATTCAGAGAGAGCTAAGACAGCCAGGGATCTTCACAGAGGAAATGGGACTTAAGCGGAGTCCTGAAGAATAGTGGAATTTGGGGTTAGTGAGATCAAAACAATTAGATGGGGGGATTTATACAGGGGAGTGGAGGTTTGCCTAGAACCACAGGGAGAAAATTGGTAAAACGGACCCCAACCGCAGAGGTCCTATAATCCTTCTGAACTTTATCAGATTGGCGGCTGTAAGCAGTTGAAGATGTTGGAGCAGGCAAATGGCCGTGGAAATCACCATCTTGGAGATTAACGTTGTAATAGTGCATATGCTAAGGGAGAACCTGGCGTGAGCTGAGGCAAGAAGGAGGGAGCAGGGTGTGTAGCTGGAGCTCCATAAAATATTGCAAACACAAGGTGATGGGGGCACACAAGGTACTGGAGTTATGGCAGTGGGGAGAAAGGCAAGGAAAAGAGGCAGAAAGGGTACAGGGAAAGAAGGATGAACAAGAAAAGGAGATGAGGCAGAGGAAGAAGACAAAGTCAGGCTGTGTGACAGCCAGAGCAGTGGTCCTATCGGCAAAAATAAGGTATCAAGAGACAGTGTTAGTCAAGACTCACACCACTGTAGTTCACAACTTTGGAATTTGATATTTCATGTATATAGTTTATATGATGACTCTCCATTGACTAAACTATTTGATTAACTAGACACTCCGTTCCTTAATCATGCCAGATATGAAAGAGCTTACTAGATGCAGAGACTATTCATATTGACATCAGCAAGAGATAGAGGGATACTTACTCTGCAAAGAAACCAGTTAGCTCTTTACTTTGTAGAACGTCATTCTGGGACCCCAACACCGGTAAGTATGGAGTTCACCTGTGCTTTCTTCAGCTGCTGGACCTCTGGGGAAGAACATATGGTGGCTAAGAGAGGAACGAGCTTGACCACCATCCAGCCTTTTGGAGAATTTCAAAGCTGCCTGACTATTCCTGGGAACTTGGTTGAAGACTGGGCTATCTTTCCCGGGGAGATGGGTGGATGAATGAGCTAAAGATAATAAAAGGAAGCACCATAATTAAGGCATCTGGTGGCTATGTAGAGATGTGCTCTCAGTCAGGTTCCTATTCTTTACGCAGTGACTCCGAGCTCTACTTCACACAAGGGGACAACAGAATTGGAGGAAAATATTGGAAGGCTCAGTATATGGAGTATGTTGATGCAACTTTTACTCGAAGAAAGAGACTCTCTGAGGCAGAAGCCCATCTTGGAATTCTTGGTAGAATAAAACATCTGTCATGTTTTGAATGGGGGGAGATACTTTAGTGGGGCATATATGGACATAGAATGACTCTTCTTCTCCTGCCTATATTCACTTCCCTCTGCCCCTTTTCAACCTCTGCTCCCTCCTCCTCTTGGTATCTTTCAGGTCCCGTCATCAGGTCAGAGGTGGGTGATACCCTGCTAGTGACCTTTGCCAACAAAGCTGACAAAGTCTACAGTATTTTGCCCCATGGTGTGATCTACGACAAGGCCTCTGATGCAGCTCCCAACAGAGATGGTGAGTCTCAGCCAGACCTCGGGGAGGAAAGAGGATGAGGGAACAGAGGACCTAGAACTCGATAGATCTGGTTCAAATGCTGGCCCCTTTTCTTACCAGCTCTGGGAGATTGTGTGAGCTTGTGCCTACCTCAAGATGCTGCACGTGGTGACACTCACCTCACAGGGCTTCGGAAGGAGCTGGAGAGAATTCAGGGCAGCGTCTGCCCCCCCAGCAGGCACTTATGGAATGCTCATTCCTTCCCTTTCCCCTCAGTAATGTAATAAATCTCTAAGTGAGCCATGTTCGCAGTCACCTCCACTTCCCTAAGATGGAAGGTTTTTCAGCCACAGGTTACAGGAGATGCTACGGGTGAAGGCTGAGGATAAAATCTGATTTCCAATGTTTGGTTGACCTCAAAAACAGAGTGAACACTGTTTCTGTTGACAAATATTTATTTATAATCAGTCTTGTGTGCTTACCATCATATTTGGCCTCTCCCCATCACAGAGTAGATAGCAGAGACTCCCTACGTGTAAGAAAGGCAGCTTCTGCCCATTGGCCGCAGTAACTATCCTTCCACTCATGAGACTGCTCTTGGGAACCTCCTCGTCTCCTTGGAAGTCTTCCTCATCACTTCAGCAGACATCATGAATGTCTGGGATACTTCATGCCCAAGGATTGGGCTAGGCTCAGTCCAGAGCAGATTTTGAGGTGATGGTAAGGAACAGAGAAGGAAGGAATGAAGGGAGAATTGCCCTTCCCCAGGTCTATCATCATTGCCTGCTCCTGCAGCAACATCTCTCTCCTACCTGTACTTTCTCCTTGGTCAGAATGCTCACAGTCACTGTGTGTGTGTGTGTGTGTGTGTGTGTGCGTGTGTGTGTGTAGGAAGACCACCGGTGACCACCAGGATGTCTGTATTTTCTATTGTTTAGCAAACTTGTTGGACACCTTTTTGCAAAGCTCTGTACAAGGCGCAGAGAGTTTCTGACCTCAGTCTGGCTGAAGAGACTCAATGTGTTCATTTGGCAATCTAATGTGCGGGTTGAGTGCTAAGTCTTTAGAATCAGACAGCCCTGAGTTTGAATCCCAGGCCTGCCACTCATCAGCTTTGTCACCCTGGGTCGTCACTTACCTCCTCTATCTTACGGTTATTTGGTTTATTTCCTAGTTCACCCTAGATTTCAAGTTGTTTAAAGTTAGGGTTCTTGCTTAACTTTTTGGGGTATCCTCTGCAATGCTGAGTATAATATATTTCACATACAAAGACACTCAATAAAAGTTTATGGATTTACATTTAATTGTTAGAAAGGTGATTATTACTCCTTTCATATCTGCTAAATCTAGTATTTGGGTAAGAAAGAGTGTCTATGGAGACACTGAATGTAATCTCTGAAGAAGATAAGCCTTGGATATAAGCTTCTATCTCATACGACAGCAGACTGTGGCAGTGACCTCCCTGGTGGCATACACAAGTGGAATCAACTGTCCCTCTACAAAATACATCACCAGACAGAGACCCCAGGGCTGGAAGACCCAGGCTGACAAATTTAATGTTCTTGGCTCCCGCTTGGAGAGTAACTGTATCTTTTATCTGCTCAGGATTTCTGAAACCAGGGGCTCATGTGAAGCCAGGTGAAACCTTCACATACAAATGGACGGTGCCTGAGAGTGTAAGCCCAACAGCAGGTGATCCCCCCTGTCTGACCTATATTTACTTCTCAGCGGTGGAGCCCATCCAGGACACCAGTGCTGGCCTTTTGGGGCCCTTGCTAGTCTGTAAGAAGGGCGCTCTCAATGCCGATGGGACACAGGTAGGACATCAAAGGGCACTGAATTCTCTGTGGGAGAGGGCAGTAATATAGCGAGGGATTAGAGTAATAAGGTCTCAGGTATGAAAAGCTATTTTTCCTCCTTCTTAAAATTGATTTAAAACAAAATAAGCATATTATTTTTTATAAATTTAAGATCTGGATTTAAATGTAAGGTAAATTTAAGATCAGAAAGTTACAAATGCCCACCCAGACACCCAGAATTTCTGTTTGTTGTGGCTGGAATTCAGTGGATCCCTGTCCCTGTGCATTGCTGTAATTCTAGAATCTTCGGATATATACATAGACTATGAATTGGGGCCCTTTCTTCTTGGACAAGATTTCTTGAACTTGGCCACATGTTAGAATCATATAAGGGAACTTTTAAACACCTTTCATTCCAGTGCTCCAGACCGATTAAATCAGAGTCTCCAGGTATTTTCCAATGTGTAGCTAGGGTAGAGAACCACTGTAACCCACCGCTGTAAGCTGCAAGTGAGTCGCTAGGGTCAAGGGCACAAGAAAGCAGGTAGACAAATTCTTGCAAGTCCCAACTTGGAGGCTTCTCGGATTGCATCGACTACTGTGGCAAAGCATAGCATTTCAAGTTATGTCTACATGATATTAAACACACTGATGAAAGAAGGAAAATCTAATCATGTAGCCATTTCACCTTATTTCACCAATCAGAAATAGCAAGACTATTTATTTATATGGTATATTTTATAATGTTTGGCAGTGTAAGCACCCACTTCTGGGCTCCAGGGAATTTCAAGGTAGATGACACAAAGTGTCTTGGTCCAACTCAGATTTTCATTCCCTGCACAAAGGGCCCATCCTAGAAACATCTATTAGAGGCTCAGTGTGTCACTGGGCCTCCAATGGGCCCTCAATAATGCATGTGTGTCATGTGTAGATTGAACAGTTACACTGACGGATAGTCACGTAAGGCAATGCAGAATGGCCATCCCAATTGTAAAGGTAAAGGAAATGAGACCCAAGGACTTTGAGTGATATCCCAAGTAGTAAGTAGTGAAACTCAACAGTAACAGAGGCCTTTGAGTTTCCAACTTTGTTTATTTTTCTAATACACTACTCCGCTTCCTATAGCTAAATACTGGAGCCCAGGAAATTGAGTGCCAGAAAACTTCTGTAAGGCCATTCTGATTTTTTCCCTATTGCATCCATTGGATGGTAGTTTGGATGCTTGTTATTAGTACCTCATAGCATATGAAGGTTGCTGCCTGAGCCAAACGCCACTCATGGTCAGTCCATTTACACAAAGTTCATGAAACGTTGATAGTAACCTGAAATATTCCACACCTGGGACTTGGCTGAGAGAGAAATCCATTTGGCCAGACAGAAAGTTTTTTTCAATGCAAAAAAATACTTTTGAAACACATACTATAGCAAGACTTCTGTAGGTCAAAGCTTAGGTCTCTTCTCATCAGGCAGATTGAGAACAGAAAAAGAGGTATTTGTATCTCTTTCCGGGAAATTCTCCCACGGGTGAATGGGTGTCACAGAATCTAACCAGATTCCAGTAGAGCCCTTTGCTAACACCCATGCCTTCTACAATGGCCACTTAATCAGACCCCCTCCATCTACTCTGTGCCTTTCCAGCCATTTGTGCCTATCTTATTTTGAATAATTTTTTATTTTGAATAATTTCAAACCCTTTTTTTGTAAAAGTTGCACAAAATTCCCACAAAGAATTCCCATATATCCTTCACCCAGATTCCCCAAATATAAACATTTTGCCTCATTTGCTTTATTAGTTTTCTCTTCATTTTTTTGTTGTTTTTTCCCCCTGACTTGTTTGAGGTAGGTTATAGACTTGATGTCTCTTCAGTGTGTTTCCAAAAAGTGAGGTCACTCTTTGACATAAATACAACATAATTATCCAGGTCAGCAAATCAGTCTTGATACTGTACTATTACCAAATCTGGACATCCTTGAAAATTTTGCTGTCTTTCCAATGTCCTTCATAACAAAAGGAAAATATGTTTTGCCCCGTCCAGGCTCTGATCTAGATCATGCTTTGTCCCCTCTTCATGCCCCTGTTTCTCCTGTGATCTGTTTCTTCACAGGGAAGCAAGTGTGACTTTTCTAAAATGCAAATAATATCAAATCGTACGCATGTCGAACACCCTCCACTGGCTTCCTATCACACTTGGAAAAAAAATCTGCATTTCTTAGCCTAGACCTATATACCTAGCCTCTGACTCCTTCTTTGCTGTACCTCCCACACTCCCTCATGCCTATTTCTGCCCCATTCATAAAAGCCTTGCTGTTCTTTGAACAGGCCAACCTTATCCTTGGCTTAGGGTCTTTTTACTAGGCTCCCTCTGCCTAGAATGCCTTCCCCTGACCTTTACATGGCTGGCTCTTCATGTCACCTCCTTATAAAAGCCTTCCCTGAAACCCAAGCTAAATTCATACTCTATCCTATCACCTGACTTTCACAGGACATTTTCTTTGTTTATTTTTTTATGTGTCTGGTATGTTTCCTCCAACAAGAATATAAGTAGCATGGAGCAGGAAAGTTGTCTGTCTGATCTTCATTTCCCAGAACAATGTCTGGTGCACTGTTGACACTCAACTGATCTTTACGGTTGAATAAATGAAATACAAGTTAAGTACTCCATCTTCAAAATCATATTAAGAAGTTTACATAGAAGAAAATGCCATGTTACACACACTCAAACATTAGATGTGTGACCTGCAAATGGACACTAAAAGTTACAGGACAACCTTATTGGCAAAACACACTTCCCATAGCCACATTTCAACAGTCAAAGTTGGGTGATGGATCATGATTCAGACCTCCCACTTACCCTGCTGCCATGGGAGCCTAAATCCTACTGATGTAAGTGCTCCTTACGAAAGAGCTTTGTGCTGTGGACACTAGCCATCACTCGGATGCATTCCCTGCACAGGTGGGGGATGGAATAATCCAAGTTCTCCAGAGAAACAGAACCATAAGGACATATGGAGGCTGACAAGTTTCGGGATCTGCAGAGAGAGTCAGCAAACAAGAAACCCAGGAGACACAAAAATCCAGTAGGCTTAAGACCCAGAAAGAATCTATGTTTGAGGTTGAATCTGAAGGCAGAAAAAAGTCAGTTTTCCACGTCAAAGGCAGGAGGAATTCCCTTTTACCTGTAGGAGGGCCAGACTTTTTGTTCTATTGAGTCCTTCAACTGATTGGATGTGGCCCACCAACATATGGGAGAGCAATCTGCTTTACTCAATCTACCAAATTCAAATGTTAAGCTCATCCAAAAACTTCTTCATAGAAACACCCAGAATAATGTTTGGCTTACTATTTGGGCACTGCAGCCCAGTCAAGTTGATACATGAAATTAACCATCACACAGGGTCCTATCACCTACATTCTAACCTTTTCCTGGGTTAATTTCCCACCCTCATAGACAAAATTCCCTTCCAAATGACTCACAGGTGATGAGGCTCTTCAACTCTACACCTTTCAGTGGTTCCTTCTTGTTTTATGGACAGTTGAGATCAGAGCTAATAACCACAATTAATGCTGAGCACTTGGGATTTGCTGGATGCTCTGTTGAGTGTTTTACCTATATTATCTAATTTAATCTTCACCAAAAAACAAGAAGTGGTGGCTACTCTTATCCTCCTTTTGCAAATGAGGGAATTTACTTAGGGTAAATCACTTACCCTAGAATGACATTAGAACCACATACTCTTTTAAAGTATATTTGACCTCTTAGTTCTCCCCAGTTTTTAAATTTTATTTTGGAAAATTTAAAGCCTATATTATTCCTTTTCATAGCTCATGATCTTTAACTACTGCCTTCTAAAACACCACTAGATAAAAACAGTAAGTGAATATAAGGGATGGTATGAGACTAAAGCAAAGCCTACCCATATCTTCGTTGATACATTAGGGGGGACAGCAAAACTGGCCCTTGAGGTTGGCTTAGGGTGGCAGACATTCAAGTTGAAGGGGTGCATGCATAAAAGTCAGAGGCCTGCAGAACACAGCAAGTTCAGATTGCTGCAAGGAGCTTGGCCTCACTTCCGTTATAGTGCCCAGACATTAAAGACCAAGAGATAAGCAGGGACTCATCATTCCAAGTTTATACTATATTGTCCAGTTTCAGTAGGAGAGAGATGTGAGCAGTGGCATTGCTGGGGATCCCTCTGGAGTAGGCAGCAGGGTGAACGGTAGATTGGAGGGGAGCACATTAGAGATAGGAAGATGGTAGAAGAACAGAAAATATAGTCACCTCTCTGGTTCAACTTTAAAGAAAAGCATATTTTAGCAATGTGGGATGCTACATGCTCAAACACACAGATTAGGAAGTAATCCATGGTCTCCTTAATTTTAACTTACCTTAACATAATTTAGCAAAAGTCTCATGGGTATAATGAACTCATTATTTCACTCAAAAACATGTAGAGTGCCTTCTTTTCCAGGCATTTTTTTAAAACTAGGGACATAGGGAGGAACCCAAAATGTCCCTACCTTGACAAAGCTACAATGCAGTGGGACAACAATCAAAAACATAAGTTCATAATTAAAATATTATTGTGGGAGTGAGTGAGAGTTTGCAAGCAGATGGAAGCCAGGGGACTGTTTTAGGTGGTCAGGGAAGGGCACTCAAGGAGGTGACATTTGTGCAGAGAACTGAACAGAGAGGGGGAGTGAGCCAGGCAAGACCGGGAGAAATTTCTAGGCAACGGGAATAGCACATGAAAAGTCCCTGAGGTAGGAATGAAACTGGTGATCACAGAACAGCAAAAGACCAGGATAGCTGGAATAAGCAAGGGGTGATCACAGGACAGCAAAAGACCAGGATAGCTGGAATAAGCAAGGGGTGAGGACAAGGAGACAGCTGGAGAGAGAGGCCAGCGCATGAGGCATGACAGAGTGATGACCAGCCTGAAAACAGGAGTCCCACAGTGTAGAAAAGCTTCTGAGTAATGACTTATTTCCTCTTAGCAAGTCTAATGGGGAGGGAGAAGGATGTAATAAGGAGGATGAAATTTTAGGGTATAAAATAAGTTTATCAGAATCATGCTTAGAATCCTGATTTATAAAATGAGCCAGCAAATTGATGCTTGATGTTCACCCTCATTTGCTTCATGTTAACTTTGAAAGTGAAATAGAGATAAGAATTCCCTCCAAGCTGTATTTTTTATACATTCATTTCTTTCTTCTCTGTAGAAAGGAATAGACAAGGAATTTTATCTACTATTCACAGTCTTTGATGAGAACTTGAGCAGGTATCTTGATGAAAACATTCAGAGATTTACATGGCGCCCCTTCAGTGTTGACAAAGAAGACAAGGATTTTGTGAAGTCCAACCGAATGCATGGTATGAAAAATGACTTTTCCTTCTGTAAGGGAAAGGCATAATTACATTTGAAGTGAAAATGTTTCGAATGTTTTAAACTATCGTAATTTTGGTTTCTTGGATACTGTTCTCAGTCACAAGTAAATTATTTCCTGACTTCATCTCAGAAGGTATGGTGAAACCTCCCTATCTCCCAGCAATATTGTGAAACTTAATTAATACTTCTGAAATACTTCATCAGCTTGAGATGAAGCAACACAGAATATGAACTAGCGAAGCTCACAGTGCATTATAAAAGTACAAAATTATCGACAAAATGTCCTCTGATAATCCAAGTGATCATTAGAGATAAACATTCAAGAGCAAAGCATCTCTTATCAAGTACATGAAGGACTGTCTAAAGTGCTAATTTGTAAAACACTACCCACACCTATCCCAGATCTTATTTAGAAGGAATTACTTAATTCCCCTTCTCTGTGTCTCTTACATCAGTTGTAACAGTGACAAACCACCTTGTAATTTGTGTGACTAACACAGGAGTCTCATTAGTCCTGGGCACATTACCTAAGGTGACAGAATAACGAGTGAGAGTCCAGACTCAACCAACTACTAGAGTGTGCACTAAACAAAGGGGCCTGAAGCAAGCACTCTAAGAGAACAGGTGCCAGATTGCTCATTTTAGGACCAAGGATAACAACTATGTATTGCCTTTGAAATATTATGGGAAAATAACAAAATAGTCCCTAATCTCCTTTCTCCACAAGGAGGTCCAAAAAGCCCAAAAGGTTCCAGGTGACTTACAGCAACCAGCTCACAGACCCCTATGGTCCTGGGTACACCATGCCAACAGTCTCCTCTTGGGCCGATGAAAAACACAGAGTAACTCATTTTCAATACCATGATCTACAGAATTTTTGTTTTAACTGAATAGTGAAATTTGTTTCCAGCCTTGTTAGTAACCAAAAAAAGGTAGGGAGTTGGATAAAGTAGAAACGAGGAAACAGCAATTCCTTCTTGGAAAACCTAAGTTGCAAAAGAAATTTATTGTAAGACAGGCCTGTGAAGATAAGCATTAAACCCCCAATGGACCATGTCACATCCAGCCTTGCCCTGGTCTGACAATGTGAAATACACTCTCATATGTTGGATGTGTAGAATATGCCACCTTGAAAACAAAATACAAGGAAAGCAATGTATTTTTTAATTTAAATTTTACATTGATTATAAATTAAACTCTATATCCAGGCTTACTGACATGGAGTAGAAGGAAGAATGATGACAACAGTACCAAAGAGAAAGTACCTCATGTGCTAGGCAGTACTATGCGTTACACCTGTTATATAGTCGATATTTAAAGGTGTTTTTTTTACCTCCTTCCCTCGAGGTCATCTCCAGTAGCTTGTGAGCTGTCCTTGGGGTTGTTTCATGACAAAGAAAGAGGCATGCCTACAGTAGTTCTTGGGTTAGTCAACAAATATCAACTGGGTTAGGTTGCACAAGAAGGCAGAAGAGTGTAACTTCTTTACCAGATCCTATCACGGGCTTTGGCTACCTTTATCTGAGACTATAACCAGCAATGACATCATTCTTTCAATAAATGTTTAGAGTACTAAAAAACAAAACAGAACAAAAGTATTTTTTTT
>PITA01035280.1:0-10681 GCA_004023965.1 Spilogale gracilis
ACTCACAGAGCACTTTCCTTTTCAGGTATTTGTTTTCAATGGTTCAGCTCTGCGGGCTTCCTCCCCCACTCCCCTGTCTCTGGGGGCAAGCCTCCAGACCCTCCAATTTGTTTCTACCTTTTTGCCGATGTTCTTTGTCTCTCGTGGCGGTCCAGAAGTGGGAAATATCACATTTCAGGCTGGTTTCATGGGTGTTCACCGTGGTCTTGTAGTGGTTTTTTTGTTGGAATTCAGCTCTCTTCAGGGAACTCCCTGAAATGCGGTCACCTGGCCTTCCGCCATCTTGACCCTCCCTAGGGTTTTCTATATATAGTATTATATCACTTGCAAATAGTGAAAGTTTTACTTCTTCCTTACCAATTTGGATGCCTTTTATTCCTTCCTCTTGTCTGATTGCCATGGTTAGGATGTCTAGTACTATGTTAAATAATGGTGGTGAGTGTGGCTATCCCTGTCTTGTTCCTGACCTTAGGGGAAACACTCTGTTTTCCTTTCTTGAGTGTGATGTTTGGTATGGGTTTTTCATGTATGGCTTTATTACATTGATGTATGTTCCCTATAATCCTACTTTGTTGAGAGTTTTTTTTTTTTTAATATTTTATTTATTAGAGAGAAAGCGAGAGAGAGCAGAGGGAGCAGCAGGCAGAGCAAGAGGGAGACAGAAGCAGCCTCTCCACTGAGCAGGGAGCTCGACGCGGGACTCGATCCCAGGATTCTGGGATCATGACCTGAGCCCAATGCAGCCACTTAATTGACTGAATCACCCAGGCATCCCTTGTTGAGAGTTTTTTAAATCATGAATGGATGTTGTACTTTGTCGGATGCTTTTTCTTCTTCTACAAAATGGTCATATTTTTATTCCTTTTTTGTAGTTGTGATATATCACATTGATTGACTGGCAAATATTGAACCACCCTGTCATCCCAGGGATAAATCCTACATGAATGAATTTTTTAAAATGTGTTGTTGGATTTGATTTACTAAGATTTGGTTGAGAAATTTTGCATCTATGTTCATAAGAGAACTGGTCTGTAATTTTCTTTTCTTGTAGTGTCTTTATCTGGTTTTAATATTAGGGTAATACTGGCATCGTAGGATAAATTAGGAGGTTTTCCTTTCCCTTCTGATTTTTGGAATAGTTTGAAAAATATGGGTGTTAACTCTTCTTTAAATGTTTGGTAGAATTTTACCTATGAGGCTGTCTGGCCACAGACTTTTTGTTTGTTGGGAGTTTTTGATTACCAATTCAATTACATTGTTGGTAATCAGTCTGTTCAAATTTTCTTTCTTCCTGATTCAGTTTTGGGAGGTTATGTGTTTTTAGAAATTTATCCATTTCTTCTAGATTGTCCAATTTGTTGGCCTATAAATTTTCATAATATTCTCTTATGATCTTTTGTATTTCTTCGGTGTTGGTTGTCATTTCTCCCCTCTAATTTCTGATTTTATTTATTTGAGTTCTCTCTCTTTTTGGTTTGGTGGGTATCGCTAAAGGTTTATAGATTTTGTTGCTCTTTTCAGAGAACCAGATCCTGGTTTCATTGATCTGTTCTATTGTTTTTTAGTTTCTATTTAGTTTTTAGTTTTATATTAGTTTCTATTTAGTTTTTTATTTTGTTCCCACAGCTCTCTCCTTCTGTAGGCAGCTCCTGGCCATATTTCTGCTCTTCCTAACTGCTCAGTTGCAGCTTCTTCTCTGCATTTAGTTGTGGAGTTTGTTTTGCCAGCCTTCCGTTCACTTTCTGGTTTACTTACATGGATGTGAGTGATCTCTGGTTGTAAGTGTGGGATGGGGTGAGCTTAGGGTCCTCCTGTTCTACCATCTTCCCAGTCTGCTCCTTTCTGTTTGAACTTCATTTAGCTTTTGGTTTTGGGAAATGGTTTTTCCCCCTTCATTTTCATTTAATTATATTTTATAGTTTTGTAAATCATCACATGGTTCCCAAATCAAATGTTTAAAACAGGGTACATGTAGAGAAATCTAACTTCATTCCCTTCTACTTTAGCTTGGTGTCTTTCTCCCTTTCTCTTATTCTCTAGGTAATTTTTTTTTTTTGTTTATCCTTTCATTTAAAAAAATAAGCATTTGTGTATCTCCTTGGTAGATAAAAAGCAGGATACTGTACATTCTGTGCTTTTTTTCCACTAATCAGTATATCGTGGATATCAAACAATAGGAATATTTAGAGATACCTTATATTTCTTTTTAAAACTGCATAGAACTCCACTATGTGGTTGTACTATGGTTTATTCATCCACTTTCCTTTTGATGGATATTTGAGTTGTTTCTGTTACTGTGCTGTTATAAATGATGTTACTGTGATTGCATTGGGCATATGACATTTTGTATTTTTGACATTCTTAGAAAGATTGCTGGGTTTGAAAATAAATGCATATTTCTTTTTTTAAAAAGAAGATTTTATGTATTTGAGAAAGAGCATTAGAGAATGAGTGAACATAGGGGAAGAGCAGAGGGAGAGGAAGAGAGAAACTCAAGAAGATTCCTCGCTGTGTGTGAAGCACCATGCGGGGCTCAAACTCACTACCCTGAGATCACTACCTGAGCCAAAACCGAGAGTTGATGCTTAACCAACTGAGTCATGCAGGTACCCCAATGCATATTTTGTATCTTAATATTTAGGGTGTAGTTTGAAAAAGTCCCTTGGGTGAATCTGAATCCCTGCCTACTTCCTTACTTGAAAAATCACCCTAGTTATTGGAACTTTTTGAGGAAGGGATGGTGGCTCAATTGCATCCTAGGCATGGCACCCAGCTGTTATTCCTATATCTATCTCACTTGATTGTTTGGTTTGACTAGCTGAGGTGTAGTTGGGTCTTAATTTGAACAGGGCCCTTCTGAAATGGAAGACAATTGGAATATGAACCCATAACCTTTAGAACCAGGTATTTCTGAAGTCTAACTACCTGTCAGTGGAAAATATGAAATGTCTGGCAGACCAAGGTTTGACGGTTCATAGGTGGCAATCCTGATATGGCTGGTAGTGAGGATACTCCAAGGAATCTGATCTCATGTGTTGTCCTGAAAAGTTTGGTTCTTTGGTTTAAGCCTTTGAATCCCACAGGGACTAGGGTTCAAGTCATGGAGCAGTGTGAATTCTACTTAGCTATCTTCTTTCTTATCTACAAATACTTTTATTGTATGATCACATGTTGACTTTCACCTGCAGTATATTAAGGACACTCTTGATCTGATCTCCCAGAGCCCTCTCTTAGAAGATTGAGATCTATTGGATTTTTTTTCCTATGCTATACAATATTTTTAAATAAGGGGATTGTATAGCAGTCTGGATAATTGTTTAGCACAGAGAGTCTGTTTTTCATTTCTTAGCACAGTGGCTGGAATATATCAACTGTTCAAGAAATCTTGGGTGAATGAATTAATTGAAATAATTAATTCAGTTGGGAGTAGAAGGAAATAGGAGTAGAAGGGTTTTTGTTCTCCTTCTTTAAATATGGGAGACAGTAAGCATAGTTAAAATGATCATATGGTTTTTAGCCTTCCTCTTGTTAATGTGATGTATCACTTTGGTTGACGTGAATATTGAACCACCTTTGCATCTCTAGAATAAACCACATTTGATTGTGGTGAATGATTTTTTTTAATGTATCATTGGATTTGGTTTGCTAATAGTTCATTGAGGATTTTTGCATCTATGCTCATCAGAGATATTGGCCTATAGTTTTCTTTTTTTGTAGTATCTTTATGTGGTTTTGGTACCAGAGTAATGCTGGCCTCATAGAATGAATTTGGAAGCTTTCCTTCCTCTTCTGTCTTTTGGAATAGTTTGAGAAGAATAGGTATCAACTCTTATGTAAGTGTTTGCTTAAATTCACCTGTGAATCCATCTGGTTCTGGACTTTTGTTTGTTAGGAGCTTTTTAGTCACTGATTCAGTTTCATTCCTACTAATTGGTCTGTTCACATTTTTCTTCTTCACTGATGCAGTTTTGGGAGGTTATGTGTTTCTAGGAATTTATCTATTTCTTCTAGGTTGTCCAGTTTGTTGCCAAATAATTTTTCATGATGTTCTCTTATAGTCCTTTGTATATCTGGGATGTTAGGTTATTTCTCCTCTTCATTTAAACGTAGTTCAGTATGGATGGTTAAATAAAGCTAAACTAGTTTTTCTTATGGAAGTAGGAAAAGTTTGTATTGTTTATAAGAAATCATGAATTTTAGCGTCTTAATTTTTGAAATCTTAGAATAAATGATGCTATTTTGGAGAAGAGATTCAGATCAATTTGAAAGTCATTGATAAAGTTAGAGTTTAGTAGGTATCAATTGGATTTAACAGCAAGGGAATAAAAGTAAAAAACAATCTGTAAGTTTTTTCCTTGAGCAATTCAGTGAATAGTAATACTTTTCACTAAAACTGGAACCACAAAAAGATAGACAAGTTTGCTTGGTGAAGATGAGGGCTTCAATTTTGGTCCTTTTGATAAGTAACATTATATTTAAGAGTTCTCATTTCAGGAGTTAGAGTAGGTGGGAGAGAGATAGCATACCTTCCAGTGCATTTGAGGATGTTTAGGACAGATTCAGAGGCTATTCATAGGGTACTGCTGAAAGGTCTGGCATGGAAAGGAGCAGTGGAAGACTGTGCAGGAAAGGAAGAACTGGGAGAAAACATCTTTCTTGCTTAATTAATGGTCATATTTCAGATCTTCCTTCCTTACCATTTGGAGCTACAAATCAGAATCTTGGATAGACTAACATTCACTTGGGGGTGTTCTTATGTCTTTCTGATTCTTAATTGTTTATGGGAATAGTTTTAAAACATCCTTTATGATAATGATCTAGTAATTTTTTCC
Source organism: Spilogale gracilis (assembly GCA_004023965.1). Classification (NCBI taxonomy): domain Eukaryota; kingdom Metazoa; phylum Chordata; class Mammalia; order Carnivora; family Mephitidae; genus Spilogale; species Spilogale gracilis. Next base: position 4,833 of record PITA01035280.1, read on the forward strand.
AGTTTCTATTAAAGTACTTTGTTGATTCTGTTTCTGAATTTATTAATTTATGCTATTTTTGTTATTTCTTCTTAATTACTTTGAATTTATTTTGTAGCTCTTTTAAAAAGTTTATTACTAATTTATTTTGACAGATAAAACTCATATACATTTAAGATACACAATATGTTTTGATGTATGTATACACTGTGAAATTATTACCACAATTAAATTAGTTGATATGTCCATCACCTCCCATAGTTACTGTTTTATGTACGTGTGGGGTGAAGACTCTTGAGATCTATTCTTTTCGCAAATTTCAAATATACAGTACCTTATTATTAACTATAGTCAGTATGCAATACATTAGGTCTCCAGAACTTAACATTTCTTTCTTTTTTTTTTTTAAAGATTTTATTTATTTGACAGAGAGAAACACAGCCAGAGAGGAACACAAGCAAGGGGAGTGAGAGAGGGAGAAGCAGGCTTCCCGCTGAGCAGGGAGCCCGATGTGGGACTCGATCCTGGGTCTCCGGGATCATGCCCTGAGCCGAAGGCAGTTGCTTAACCAACTGAGCCACCCAGGCGCCCCTGCAGAACTTAACATTTCTTTTATAGGTCCAAGTTTGTGTCCTTTGATAATATCTTTCCTTTCCCCCTACCTCCCAGTCTCTCTCTATTTTTAAAATATTTTATTTATTTGACAGAGAGAAACACAGCTAGAGAGGGAACACAAGCAGGGAGAGAGAGAGGGAGAAGCAGGCTTCCTGCCGAGCAAGCAGCCTGATGCGGGGCTCGGTCCCAGAACTCCAGGATCATGACCTGAGCCGAAGGCAGACATTTAACCACTGAGCCACCCAGGTGCCCCTTCTCCCAGTCTCTTTTAACCAGCATTCTACTTTCTGAGTTTGAATTTTTTTTTTTTTTTTTTAGATTCCACATAAAAAATAAGATCATGTAATACCTGTCTTTCTCTGTCTGGCTTATTTCACTTAGCCTAATGTTCTCCAGGGTCATCCATATTTATTTCAAAATACTTTTTTTTCTATTGATTTATATCCTTAACTTGGTGTTATACAAAAGTGTGTTTCTTGATTTCTAACACATGATGATTTCTTTTAATTCCATTTCTGTTGTTGATTTCTAGCTTAATCAGAGAATGTGTCCTCTAGGATCTAAATCCCTTAATATTTGTGAAGACTTGTTTTGTTCCATTTGGTTTTTTATTTCCAAACTGAGTTTGAAAAGAGTGTATATTCCTTAGCCTTTGAATGTAATGGTCTCTGTATGTCCATTGAGATAAGTTTGTTGATGGTATTTTTTAATCCTCTATTGTCCAAATTTTTTCTGATTATTCAGTCAGAAAACAGATTTATATGTTTTTTTAATTCTGTTAATGTTTGTTTTAGATATTTTAGGATTGTGTTATCAGATGCATACTCATTATAAATTTTTTCATGGTGAACTGAACCTCTAGTATTATGAATTGACCCTTTTTATTTCTAGTAATGCCTTTTATCTTGAAGTCTTTTTGTGTGTGCTTAATGTTAATATTACTATACTGCCACTGTTTGGTTAGTACTTTCATAGTAAATCTTTTTCCTTCTTAGGTTGGATTTTTATGTATCCTTATATTTAGATATCTCTTTTAAATGTCACTTGTTTTTGTTGTTGTTGTTGTTGTTGTTTTATCCAATGTGCAGTTAGAGCCATTAACCCATTTACATTTGAGATAATTACTTATGTTTTTAGTTTCATAGTCACTATCTTATTTTGTGGTTCCTGTTTGTCTTTCCTATTTTATGTTTGTCTCTCCTCTTTTGCCTTCTTTTGCATTGATTGATTTTTTTAAAAAGAGTTTTTAGAGCAGTTTTAGGTCTGTAACAAAAGTGAATGGAAAATACAAAAAGTTCTCATATACTCACTGCTCCTCACCACCCACACAGAGACACATAGCTTCCCAGACCAGAATTGTATATTGGTTGTAATCGATGAGCCTACATTGACACATTACCCAGAGTCCATAGTTTACATTCACATTCCCTTTTGGTGTTGTACATTCTCTGAGTTTTCACAAATGTTTAATGAACTTATCACTATTAAAGTATGGTGCAGAATTGTTTCACTGCCCTCAAAATCTTTTGTGCTGTGCCTGTTCATCTCTCCCTTCACCTAACTCCTAGCACCCACTGATCTTTTTTACTATCTCTATAGTTTTGCCTTTTCAGGAATGCCATATAGTTGGAATCATGCAGTATGTAGTCTTTTCAGATTGGCTTCTTTCATTTAGTAATATGCATTTAAGTTTCTTTACGTCTTCCCATGACTTGATAGCTCATTTCCTAATAGTGCTGAATAATTTTCCATTATCTGGATGTACCTGTTTATCCTTTCATTTACTGAAGGATATCCTGGTTCCTTCTAAGTTTTGGCAATATTGAATAAAGCATCTGTAAACATCTATTTGCAGGTTTTTGTGTGGGCAATTGTTTCATTTCGTTTGAGTAAAATACTAAGGAGTGTGATTGCTGGATCATATTGTAAGGGTATATTTTGTTTTGTAAGAAACTGCCAAACTGTCTTCCCGTGTGATTTCATTCCAACCAGCAATGACTGAGAGTTGTTTTTTTTTCCTCCCAAAAACAAATAATCAAGTAAAAAAATAGGCAGAAGACATGAGCAGACACTTCTCCAAAGAAGACATACAAATGGCTGACACACACATGAAAAAATGTTCATCATCATTGCCCATCAGGCCAATCATTGAGATACCACCTTACACAAGTTAGAATGGCAAAAACAGACAAAGCAAGAAACAACAAATGTTGGAGAAGTTGTGGAGAAAGGGGAACCCTCTTATACTGTTGGTGGGAATGCAAATTGGTACAACCACTTTGGAAAATAGTGTGGAAATTCCTTAAAAAATTAAGAATAGAACTATTCTATGACCAGCAATTACACTAAGTGGGTATTTACCCCAAAGATTCAGATGTAGTGAAAAGAAGGGCCATATGCACCCAAATATTCATAGCAGTAATGTCCACAGTAGCCAAACTGTGGGAAAGAGCCAAAAGAGCCAAAATGCCCTTCAACAGATGAATGAATAAAGAAGATGTCCATATACATAATGATTGAGAGTTCTTTTGCTTCACATTTTTATATTTTGTGTGTCAATGTTTTGGATTTTCACCATTCAAATAGGTGTGTATTATTGTTGGGTTGATTTTTTTAAAGATGATACTTATTTGTGAGAGAGAAGGAGAGAGAGTGCAAGCAGGGGGAGTGGCAAGCAGAGGGAGAAGGAGGCTTCCCACTGAGCAAGGATCCCACATCAGTACCCTGGGATCATGAGCTGAGCTGAAGGCAGATGATTAACTGACTGAGCAACCCAGGTATCCCTGTTGGCCTGATTTTTAAAAATCATTGCATATTCTTCTTCTACTAGTTTTGAAGTTATATACTCATTTCTTTTAGTGGGTATCCTAAAATTATACATATTATACTTTTCAAGATTGAAGGCAATTAGTACCTCTGATTTCTTCTCAGATAATATAACAATCTTAGAACCTTTTTTTTTTAAAGTAGGCTCCATGCCCAGTGTGGAGCCCATTGTGGTGCCTGAACTCATGACTCTGATATTAAAACCTGGTTGAGATTAAGAGATGGATGCTCAAACAACTGAGCCACCCAGGCACCTCCAACTTTAGATCTTTTTAGTTACTTTTGCCTGCCCTGCTGACCTATATATTATTGCTGATTTATATTTCACTCCTTTTTTAAAATCTCAAAATAAATTATTATTATAGGTTTGATACAGAGTTTCATACTTGTGTTTCTCACTTTTCTTTTTTCCTTTTTACATCTCAGATCCCCATCTAGTAGGATTATTTTCCTTCTGCCTACAGTATATTGATAGAATTGTCTTCCTCAAAGTGTGTTGGTACCAAAATTTTAGCTTTTATTTGTCTGTCTGAAAATGCCTTTATTTTGCCCCCATTCTTGAAAGATGCTATTACTGAATTTAAATTTCTAGGATCACATTTTAATTTCTTTCAGCACATTGTTTCTCTTGTGGCTACTGAAGTCAGCTCTCAGTCTACTTATTGCTTATTTTAAGTTAGTCTAACTGCTTTTTTTTTTTTTAAGATTTTATTTACTTGACAGAGAGAAACACAGCCAGAGAGGGAACACAAGCAAGGGGAGTGAGAGAGGGAGAAGCAGGCAGGCTTCCCGCTGAGCAGGGAGCCTGATGTGGGACTCGATCCTGGGTCTCTGGGATCATGCCCTGAGCCGAAGGCAGTTGCTTAACCAACTGAGCCACCCAGGCGTCCCGGGTTTTTATTTCTTTAAATATAGGAAGGATAGTTATTTTATAACCTGTGCCTAATAATTCCAACATATTATATCTTTGCATTTGTTTCTGCTTTTTGTTGCCTTTGCTGCTTCTTGTTCATGATGTATTATGTCATTCTTTATTTGAAAAATTAATTTTGGGATGTCTTTGTGGTCTGGAATGAAAGTGTGTATTCATTCCTTCAAGAGGAATTATGTTTGCTTCTGCTATAGAAATCACTTACCAGTCTGGGACCACTTTGGGCTAAATTCAAACTTAAAATGCTTTGGATACCCAGGTCAAGAGAATTTGGACTGTATTTCTATGTGATAGCTGACTTCATGCTGCAGTTTCTTGGGAGTAGTTTCCTTTGGCTCCCCTTTCAGTCCCAAGGTAACTTCCTTTGAAGTCCTCTAGGGTTAAGAGGGTTTGAGTAGGTTTACTTCTGTTTTGTTTTTACATTGGGAATGTAGTACCTCAGGGTTCAAGCTTTACAGTGGAAATGGTTGTCTGTTAGATTCCCTACCTTGGACAGGTCTACATTCTGCTCTCTTTTCTTTTGAATTTAAAAGCTACCTTACTGTTTTTCACTGAGTTCATATTTAAGGTTCTACCTTTTCTATTACCATATAGCTTATTCATAAAATATATATACATATATTAGCATTCACCGCTTTCATTTATTGTGTAGGAGGAATGGGAATAAATATCAACCTTTTATTTTCTTTTTGCTACCCTAATTACAGGCTAAACCAATAAGCATCCTTTCTAATCTTGCTGCTTTGCTGAACATGTATCCCACAAATTTTAATGGTTATGGTGCTGTGGGATTCTAGGGTAGGCTCAGGATCTTGAAAGCCATGGCTTTCAGAATCTTAGGAGACTATTTTGAGATGGCCTCTAGGATTATGGTATCTCTGGACTAGTATAGAAAGGGGAAGTTTTTAGTAAGTTTTATATAAGTTAGAAAAAGTTTTTGAACCATAACCACATTTTACATCACTTTTGCATTTGAGCACCTCATATTACCATAGAGCTCTCATGACAAGTAATAGTAATGTCAGTTCTCATGACAAGTAATAATAATCTAATGACTATGTCAGAAGCAACTAGAGGAGCTAGAAGAGCAAACCTTTACAGACCAGTGTCCCATTTTTTTGCCATGGAGATGTCATATTTTTGTGTACTTTGAGTTTTTAGGGATTATGAGGAGTTCCATAAACACTTAAATGTTTTCAGGTAGGTCTGAGCTCTGCTTGATAGTGGTCAAGAATATCGCTTGGATCATTTCTATGTATAGCTTTAGACAGATAAACTATATAGGTCATACCCTTCAACTAGGGAAGATGAAAAATGAAATGTCAAGAGATAAAAGAAAGGGTAGATTATCACAGGGTGGATTTCAGAGATAAGAAAATGAATGGTGACAGAGGCCTAGTGCTGGAGAAGAAAGGGAAATAGAGATTGTCCAAAGATTTGATTGCATACTTCTGCTGTATAAGTGGGGAACATAGACTAGTTTTCAGTTTGTATTGAA
>PITA01035281.1:0-10691 GCA_004023965.1 Spilogale gracilis
AACCTGCCGAGAATGCTGACCAAACTTTGTGTAATACGGAACAGCTTGTGCCACTCAAGTGCATAAAGAAAACATAAATAATAAAAGTGAAGCCAGCTTTTAAAAATCTAGACAAAGACAGTTTTCAATGCAATGCAAGATTTTTATGATCTTAGAAACTTTCCGCCAGAATTTGTTTGCTGTTGTATTCATGAGAACTGAATACAAATTAGTATGTTTTGCTAGCTTTTGGATGCACCTTAATTAAATAACTACTAAACTTCCCCTTCCAGTGAAGATCTTTCCTCTTGTTATTAAATTTTAAAAAGCTCAGGTTTTCCAAGTTTTAAAAGTCACTTCTTATTTTTGAATGAACCTGCTGACTTGGCATTTTTAAAAACCAATTGAGGGCATCTGAGTGGCTCAGAGGGTTAAGCCTCTGCCTTCAGCTCTGTCATGATCTCAGGGTCCTGGGATCAAGGCCCACTTCGGACTCTCTGCTAGGCAGGGAGCCTGCTTCCTCCTCTCTCTGCCTGCCTCTCTGCCTACCTGTGATCTTTCTCTGTCAAATAAATAAATAAAATCTTTAAAAAACAACAACAACAACAACAACAACAGTTGAAAAGCCATGATGGTCACCTGACAAATGTGAAGCTGCATAAGTCATTTACCATGAAGAGAAAAATGACTGGGCCATAAAAAAGTGTAAATTTTTATATCCAAGTGAATTATTACCTATACTGATTCTGTTTAATTATGTAAACTTTTACTTAAATACTGAAATTTCTACTAACATACAGAACACATGAATGGAATTATAAGAATGTGTTCCGTATCATGGAAGGCAAGCTTGAGATTCTGACCATGTCCTCCAAAATGAACACTGGAACAGAATGATTTTTACCCATTTACATAACAGACTTCCATTTAAGTGTTACTTCTTTCAAGGAGGGGCTTTCATCTAAAACAGGCTTAAAAATAAACAGAATAAGATATTAACAAATAGTCATTAAGCATCAAATCTCAAGTAACAATTGTGGATTCTATAACATAACATTATGATGAAGTCAAACCTTAGGACTTAAAATAGTATCCCGTAGTCATTACACTGTTTCATTTGTGTCCAGAGACAGACACAGATTGGACAGAATTTTCCTCCTATTCTGTACTTAACAAAAATTACACAGTGCTTCTTGGTAACATTTTGACTCATATCTTCAGGACTCTTTAGAAAATAGTTCCCTGGGAAACCCACAAGGCAATGTGGACCTCTGAAGTGAAAAAGGCTACTAGTAAGACGAAACTGCAAATACCATGTTTGATATTGATGACCCGTGTCATTTTTGTTACTTCAGTTGTTAATAGATAACATTAATAACCAAGAGAGCAATGTACCATAGCCCCTCTCAAATTCTCGTGTAATGTGGCCTACATTTTTACATTTCTTTGCATTTATTTATAGCTTTAAAATCTCTAAACACTACTATTTACTTTTTCATTTTGTTTTATATAAATGAAATCAAATGAAATGTATACTTTTAAGTCTGGCTTCTTGCGTTCAAATTTCTATCTGTGAGTTTCATTTTTGTTCTATGGAGCTGCAGTTTGTTGGTTTTTAATGATGCATTGTATTCCATTCTATTAGTAAAATGCAGTTTATGTACCCATCCTGCTGCTGAGGGGAATTTGGGTTGCTTCTATTTTTTGATTAATAAACAGAATGCAATTCTAAATGGTTTGGAATGTATCTCTGGCACGTAGATCAATGTTTTTACCTTTATGTTTAGTGCTTATTTTTTAGTGCCCTGTTGATTAAATCTCTGTCTATTGCCAGACCATAAGATATTTGCCTATATTAACTTCTGGAATTTAATTATTCTGCATTTTGCCTATTTATTTCTGTTGTGATTGAATTTTGTGTGTGATATAAGGTGAACACCAACCTTTATTTTCTTCCACGAGGTTTTGCAATTGATCTACCACCATTTACTGAAAAGAACCCTTCTTTCCCAATGCCTTGTAATACCACTTATTATTTTTTCCTTTAAATCATGTCCTGGGCTTGATCTAAACTCTTTTGAGTTCCACTAGTTTACTTCTCTTTTTTAGGATCCCAAATTTTATCAAAGCTCTTGATATGCAGTAAAGTCTATCTTCCCTATCTTCTCTTTGCCCCATGTCTACCCTTGGCCTTCAAAGTTTCATATGATGTTAAAATCATTTGCCAAGTTCTACAATAAGAATGTAATAAAGTTTGGAATGCTGTGACTACATTGAATAGAGTAACTTGGGGAGTATTTATATGTTTCTAGTGTTAAAATGTGCTTAGTTTTCAGGTTTGCAGGACCTGAGGAGTTTGTGTTAAAGTTTTACTCTTTGTAACAATCTATGAAACGTTGGTGTTTCTTACTCATTTATTTATTCAGAAAAGTTGCCTTAATCCAGAATCTCCTTTGAGGGAGAATTTGGAATTGTGGATTATGTTTCTTTTGTAGTTATAGGAATATTAGATTTCAAATTTTCTTCATGTAGTTTTGGTAAGCTGTGTTTTCCTAGGAGTTGCACATGGCCTATCTTTTTAAAATTATTAGCAGAAAGTTATTCATAATATTTTCTCATTTTTTAAGTATGTGTGATAGACAGTAATGTATACCTTTAAATATTTTGATTTTCGTTTTATCTTTCTCAATTTTATTAGTAATTTTGAAAAATCAATTTTTTAAATTGACTTGTCCATTCCTTTTTTGTTTTCAGTATCATTAACTGCCATCTATAGCTTTAATTTTCTTTACTTGTTGGCTTTGCTTTCTCTATAAAATAGGTATCTGAAAATTCCCAGTATTTATTTTTTTTCTAACATATGAATTTAAAGCTACAATTTTCTTCCAGGTCTGGATTATTCCAGTTTTAAATTATGTAGTGCAACATTAGAAAAAATAAAAAACATATTAATAAACTAGGAAAAAGTAATCAGACATAGTATCTATTTAAAAAAAAAAAACAGTTAAATCTTTGGCAGAGTGTTGATAAAAAACAGAAAACCCTAACATACAACTTTATAAATTGAGAAGTTATTTTTTTAATGAACATATTTTTATATATAAATTTTAAACTAGTAAATTTGAAAGTATAGATGTAAAGGACAAGTTTAGATAAACATAAATGCCAAAACTGACTGAAGAGTTGCAAAGTTGTCCACTTCAATACTATATAGGGCTGAAATACAGACAATGAAAGGAAATAAAATTTTAAGAATTCACTATAACTGTTTGAAGAGCTCTCTTAGAGATATGCAAAGTAAATTGTCAGAAAACTCAATGAGACAAAAGACAAAACATGATTTACTTTTTAGAGAATGGAGTATAAGAACCCCTGTGAGTACTTAGTTCTTTTTAATATCCACATTAAATTTGTATTAACATTTTGCATTTGCGGTGTGTTCTGGAACAGCAAGTTCCCATGCTTGAAACTGGAATCAGCTCAGTTATCAAGCAGTATTTATTTGACAGTTTTTATGAGAAATCTTCCTGGGAGCCCACACACACACACAGAGAAGCATATTGATTCCCTAGGTTTAATAGGCAGTAAAAGAAGTGACAGTGATTTATTTATGTAACTCCTGGAGGGAAGCAGCCTCGCCCTAGACAGGACTCAATGCTGTCAACCAAAGTAGACAGATTATCACATATTTAGCTAATGATCATGCAGTCTAAAGACAAACACGCCCTGAAGGTGAGGGGCAGTGGAGCGAGCTTGACCAGGAAGAATTTATAATAGACTAGTACTTTGCTTCTATTTCTATGGACATCAAAAATACAGATGTTATTTAAATAATTATTGAAAGCTCCTTTCTCCTTAAGAATAACCAACTTAAAATTAAAAAAAAAAAGTTTAAAACTAATTTTAAAGATTTTATTTATGTATTTGACAGAGAGAAATACAGCCAGAGAGGGAACACAAGCAGGGGGAGTGAGAGAGGGAGAAGCAGGCCTCCCCCGGAGCAGGGAGCCTGACGTGGGACTCGATCCCAGATCTCTGGGATCATGACCTGAGCAGAAGGCAGTCGCTTAACCAACTGAGCCTCCCAAGCGCCCCAGCTTTAAACTTTAAAAACAATTACTTAGGGCATCTGGGTGGCTCAGTGGGTTAAAGTTTCTGCCTTCAGCTCAGGTCATCATGATCTTGGGGTCCTGGGATCAGGCCCACATCAAGCTCTCTGCTCAGCAGGAAGCCTGCTTCCTCCTCTCTCTCAGTCTGCCTCTCTGCCTACTTGTGACCTTTCTTTCTCATCAAAAAAAAAATAAATGAAATCTTTAAAAGAAATAAAAAAATTAAAAAATAAAAACAATTACTTGGAGGGAGAAAAAGGAAACCCTATTCTTTTTTTAATGCTTTTTCTCTCCACAAGAAAAATAATGTCCTAAGGAAAAAAAGCATTTTTTTTATCCTGAGAAATATTAACTCTATGGGATATTATAATCAAGTTTCTTTCTGTCATGCAGTTTTAATGATTGAGTCACCAAGACAGAGGTTTTTGGTATAACTTGTTGAGTTGAAATAATTGGGTATTCTGGGAATACAGTCATAGAAAGAAGAACCAATTTTTCTGGAAAGTCATAATGCAAATTTCCACCACTTATGCACATCCTACTTGACTCAACTCTACAACTTACAAAGTAAAGTCACATTCATAGATTGTTCCAAGTTTCCAATACTCATGGACACTGCATTCTGTCACACCAAGTATAACAGAAAGAAAATATGTCTTCTCTGAATTTGTACAGCAGAAATTAGCAGTAAATGCCCCTTAAGTAAATTGAAAGACATGTTTTCATCAGGTAATCTGAATGTGTTTAAATGTTTTCACACATTCTATCCAACATTCGTTCTCTAGACTACAGTATTACCACATCACCGTGAGCTAATGTGGTTTTTTTTCCAGATGTTAATGAAAAGAGTTTGGATTTAAAAACTTAATCCTCTGGCAAATAGGAAACAAAGGTAGAAATAACCTGTTCCAAAGACTGCCTCCTCACCTCAGTGATGCTGAAAAGAGAAGAGGCAAGAACTCAGGCATAGACAGCTCCACATCATAAATAAATTACACCAGTGACCTTCAAATGTTTTTTGTTGCAGCTGTTGCTGTTGTCCTTTCTTGGGCTAGAAAGCTTGTAATTCAAAGAAATCTTTAGTGCGGATCCACCATGTAACAAAGAAAGCAGAGCTGCTCTGGATGAAGCAGGTCTGGGTCACTGGGGCCTGCCTTAGGCAGCTAAGGTCACACACTACTCTCACATGATGAAGTCCTTTTCTTAAATAAGATGGAGTCCCATAGAGAGGTCACTTTCTAATACAAAACAACTTTTCCATTAACCTTTATTGCTAGTACAAATAAGGACAGTTCCTCTGGTTATGACTATACACTTGTTGAGACACAAGCATCCTTGCAGGGGTAATTAATTCAGTCCATTATCAATTATTAACACACTAAAATAAATTACTTTTCACAACCCTTCCTTAAGGCAAGAAAATAGATAAAACATATGCTACCCTGAAATAAAGGAAAAACTTCGACTTTATTTTAATATTTTGGGTTTTTTTTTCAGTGTTCCAAGATTCACTGTTTATGCCCCACACCCAGTGCTCCATGCAATTCTTGCCCTCCTTAATGCCCCCCACCTGGCTCACCCTTCCCGCAGTTTGGTTCTGAGTCCAAAGGACACTTCAACTATTTAAATCAAACTTCTTCTTTAAATTTCTCTAAGAAGCATGTCAGTTGTATTTTAATATAATTTTAATTAAATTTTATCTTAAAAATAACGGATACAGAATCTGGGATTTGGAAGATCCATAGAATCAGGGAAATGGTCAGAAATTAAGACACAGTGGCTAAGACGAAAGTAGTCAGGATTACAAATCTCAACGGTAGCATGCAAGTCTTGGCACTTGTTGCTGGTCAGTTAAGAAGCTGGTGGGGAAACAGTTCTGCACAGGTCTTTTATGATTCTACACATCTAGTAAAGAGCTGCTGGCTTGTGTTCTGAACTATCTTTTCAAAGTTTCATATGAAAACAGCCCTAGAAGAAAGAGACAGTGTCTCTTTCCAGGGTGGACGCAGATACATTTCTCTGCTAGGTTATTCAAGATAATGTCTCCTGTTTGGGAAAAGGTTAGGCAGGTTTGCCGGTTCTCCCTTCCTAAGCATGTTATGTTTCCTGCTGGGCCATGAGTAATACAGTTCTTTGTCTCTGGCCCAGGAGTTTTGGGTGTCGTGCGATCATCTATCAAATTATGGCAGGCCTAATTGTTAGCGTCTAGCGTAAATCTCACACCCTTCTACCATCGTTATGGTGGTGCATTCAGAAAAGGTCAACAACTGAAAGTACTGCCCCTAGGAAGCAATGCAACGGGGCCTGTACTGGCCAAGAATCGCCATGAAAATTCTACTAAAGCAGGGCTGAGCAAAAGAAAGAATGAGCTCTCACAAGTTACTGGGAAAAGATGAGAGACCATAAAGGCAAGAACTGTTTACCAAAAGGGTCCTTGTTTCTTGGACATTATTATTAGCCTTGAGACCATCAGGCTTAACATTACTTTGCTCCTTAGCCCTGTTTTTGTAGGTCATCACAAAGAAACCCAAATCCATAACATTCTCCACTGCCTTTGTTCTAATACCCATATAGCTCTCCGGTCTTCCCCGGCCCTTCCTGCACAAAGCCCTTATCCTCCTTCCTGATTTTTATTTTTCCCCAGAATTCATGACCATATTATTATATTGTGAATGTTTTGTAGCACCTACTTGACTTCTTCCACTAGGATATAAACTTCAAAATGGGTAAAGACTTTTGTCTGCTCTGTTCACTTTATTAATCTTAGTTCTGGAATAAAGTCCAGCATTGCATAAGTAATACATAAACATTAATCCAGGTGAATTAATTAGTAGGTGAACAGAGGAACAAGAATAGGGGATTGTGGTTAAACATTTCACTTTATTTCAAGACTCTCATTTCCTTTGAGCCTTCCTTCCTAGACTCACTTCTTAAAGCATGGCTTTAATCTGGATCCTTAAATGGCTAATATGACATGTTTTCAAGTTTATCTAAATTGAGGAATGCATCCAGTTTTAAAAGGAAAACAAATATAGAATGCCTCTTTTGGAGGTGTATAGATTTGAAGCCGGTGATCAGGCAACCTTGGCTGGGAGAGTGCATAAAAAGAAAAAAATGTGTTTCACACCTGTCTGAAATGGAAGAAATTTACGAGGGGTCAATATTAGTCAATTGTGATCCCCCCCATAAATAAAACTACATCATCATTAGCAAGGGATTGTTCGGTCTTTGTCCACACAGTCCACTTTCATTTAGTAACTGACTTATATATACACACACACACACATATAAACATGTATACATAGAAATATGTACTTTTCTAAGGTTTACTTATTTTAGGTAGATGGAGAGGGAGAAGTGCAAGGGGTGGGGTAGAAGGAGAGGAAGAAAGAGAATCTGAAGCATACTCCTTGCTGGGCAAGCAGCCCAATGCTGAGGTCAATCTCATGACCCTGAGATCACAACCTGAGCCCAAAACAAGAGTCAGATGCTTAACCTACTGTGCCACACAAGTACCCCTATAAATATGGAGTTAAAATATATATACATATATATTTTTTTTTTTCAAGAGCCTATTTATTTGACAGAGAGAAACAGCCAGAGAGGGAATACAAGCAGCGGGAGTGAGAGAGGGAGAAGCAGGCTTCCCGCGAAGGATGCAGCCCGATGGGGGCTCGATCCCAGGACTCTGGGATCATGACCTGAACTGAGGGCAGAGGCTTAATCTTACTGAGCCACCCAGGCGCCCCTATATTTTTTTTTTCAAAGGTGAGAAGAACAAAAAAATACACAAAGAGCTTGGGTCTAATTATACTAAAAGGACCACTATGTGAAATTAGAGGAAGAAGAAATTTATATTTAGGGTTTTTTTAATGTGTAGAAAGAAATATTTCATGGCCTACGATGTATCAATAATATACTTCTGGTTGTTATAATAAAACTCTAAAATATGTTCCTGAAATTGACTGTTCTAAGAATAAATTTCATTTTTTTAAAAAAGTTATTACTCACATTATGACATGTAACTTACTTTTTGACAGACTGTTCAAGTTGGATTCTTAAACCTTATCAATACTGGGGCGCCTGGGAGGCTCAGTCCTTAAGCGCCTGCCTTCAACTCAGGTCATGACCCTGGAGTCCCAGGATCCAGCCCCGCATCAGCTCCCTTCCATGGGAAGCCTGCTTCTCCCTCTCTCACTTCCCCTGCTTGTGTTCCCTCTCTAGCGTGCTTCTCTCTGTCAAATAAATAAAATCTTAAAAAAAAAAAAAACGCTATTGTTATATTGTACTCAAATGTTAGTTTAGTATTTCTAAGTAGATTTGCAGAAGAACAGTCATTAGAGACTACTTATCAATGTTAATGATTAACTAAGAAAACACTGAAAGAGAATTAAATCTTAATAGAAGCTCGGAAAGAACTTACTAGAACATTCTTCATTTCCCTTTATTTTGTAAGAAACAACTTAAGCAAAAACACTTGCCAATGATGACCTACTCCAATTCAACCACCTTAAACAGAAACTTTGACTAAAAGTCAGAAATAAACCCCTGCATTTACTAGTAGATCTATCTTAGCCCAAATGAAAAAGAAAAAGAGAAAGAGAAAAAGAAAGAAAGAGAGAAAGAGGGAGAAAGAGAAGTGTGTATTCCATTCAAAAGAAAAAGCTATGATTGCACATTTTTTTTTATTTTTAAAGCCAACAATTGATGGTTAATATAATAGTCCAGGTGGGTGGTTTGAACTCCGCATCAGAAGTTGAATATCAAGTATGTGGTTTTGCTGGTAGAAGGTTAAAATTAGCAGTTTAAATTAGTGAAAGACAAAGTATCTTGTTTAATAAGTTGACCTTAAGTTCTTTAAATGGCATGGCATGGCTTTAAAATTATCCAAAAATAATGTTCTCATCTTGTGTTATCCAACTGCCTTTCACTTATCTCCCACCTGCTCTCCCTTCCTTGCCTACCTTTAGGTGAAAAGGAGGACCAGAGTATTAAAGTTATTTAAAATTCAATGACTTAGTTTTATGCTGGAAAGGGAGTGTGTTAAGATAAAAGCTTATCAAGGAATTCTTGAGTTTCAGAATTCAGAAATATTTGCATGATGTTGTTAATATTTTTAGAGCCTTAGATTTTCAAACATTTGAAAAAAAATGTAGACTTTCCCCAGAGGAAAAAATTACAGGTACAGACACATAATCCCTCATCAAACACACTCTTACCATATCCATATACTCACAGACCTTATTATACACATTTGCATGTATTTGGACTTGCACACATGAACAAAAACTTTTCGAAATTCATATATTTTTACAAAAAATCACATATTCCTGATTTCTGTTTAGAGAATCAGAGTAAAAACTTCATTTAACCACAGGGTCAGCAAAATACCACTATGGGAAAAATGCAGCCCAATGGCTGATTTTATGAATGAAGATTTATTGGAATACAACCTAACTCAGTTATCCTGTGTATTATTTAGGGTTGCCTTCATGCTATAATTACAGAGTAAATATAGGACTGTATGGCCCACAAAGCCCAAGGTACTTGCAATCTAGCCATTTCAAGAAAAAGTTAGCCAAATCTAAAACAAAAATATTTATGTATGCAGAAACAGAAAACTCAATTTGTAACCTACTCTTAAGAATCATCTGGCAGCAAAAAAAAAAAAAAAAAAAAAAAAAAAAAATCATCTGACAGCATGGTGAATGGAATAAGGCCATTTTCTACCAAAAGCTTCTACAGTGATGGATGATACGCAAGAAAAATATTAAAAAAAAAGTTTTAGCTCTGCACATTCCAGAGAACTGCAAGTGAGATTTCTACACATATTCTCCTGAGGCTGCCCCAAGTGACAGGAGAGAGAATTCCACCTACTAACCAAGACTCTATGAGGGAGGCTAATATGCACTCAGGGTCAAGGTTCTTTAGGAGAAGAAGGAGGAAAAATGAAAAACAACAACAACAACAACAATAAATTGTCACCTATGGAAAAAAAATCAAACTTCTAGCCTATGCTACCAAAAAGTCAGACTCTGAACTTATACTGCCAAATCAAAATATTAATATGATCAAATACACCTAGTATACAGAGAGGTATTTCCACAATCAAACCTTCATAGAACTGCCATAAATTAAGTAATCTACCTTCAAGATTAGTTTGTAATCCAAAATTTTTTAAAAAGTCACAATTAGATAGTGTCAAGACAGCCCATAAAGGAAGAACAGCACCCAGAAACTTAATAGAAAAATGTACACCAAAAACAGTAACATATCTAGGAATAAACTTAACCAAAGAGGTAAAAAACCTGTACTCTGAAAAGTATACAGCACAGTGAAAGAAATTGAAGATAACACAAATAAATGGAGAAACACTCCATGCTTTGATTGGAAGACCAAATTTCATTTTTATTTTCTTAAAGATTTTATTTGTTTATTTGACAGAGAAAGACCACAAACAAGTAGGGGGAGTGGCAGAGGGACAGGGAGAAGCAGGCTCCCTGCTAAGCAGGGAGTTGGATGTGGACTCAATCCCAGGACCCTGGGATCGTGACATGAGCTGAAGGCAGACGCTTCACAGACTGAGCCACCCAGGTGCTCCAG
>PITA01035282.1:0-10605 GCA_004023965.1 Spilogale gracilis
AATGAGGTGGAGCTCCTGGAGAACCCCGTGGACATCACCCTCCCGTCGGAGGAGTGCACGACCGTGATAGACCGGGGGCTGCAGTTCGAGGAGAGGAACTTCCTTCTCAACGGCGGCTCCCAGAAGACTTTCCATAGCCAGCTGCTCAGGCCCTCGGACTACGTGTATGAGAAGGACCTGAAAAGTGAGCCTCTGAATCTGTCGGGCCCAAAGCGGAAGTGAGTCAAGTTTACTTCCTACACCACCATCCTCCCGGAGGACAGCGGCCCGTACACCAACTCCATCCTGTTCGACAGTGAGGACAACATCAAGTGGGTCTGTCAGGACACGGGGCTGGGGGCCCCCGGGACCTTAGAGACTATATGGAAAGGCTCCAAGACCACATGTGAACTCCTTTCTTATGTTGGTATTCACCTTTATGCCTTCTGGGTTTTTTGTTGTTGTTGTTGTTGTTTTTTGTTTTTTTTTTAACGGTGGAGCAGTGAGTTTGTTTAGCAACCAGATGATTTAACAAAGCTTCCTTTGGGGCAGTCTGGAGGGGGGATCCCTTTCTGAGCAGGGGTCAGAGTTCTGGACAGCGGTAACAATCCGGGATGTGATATGCCTCTAGGTCAATTACAAGGTGATACTGGGAACCTCATGGGACAACATTTTTACATGGTTTCTGGGACCAGCTCAGTGATAATGTAAGGAACCTAGGTCATGGATATTACTCGTTGTCTCAGGCAAACGGCCACTGGGAGTTGGAAAGAATTTGGGAGTTGATATTTCTATTCTTTGGTCTTTGTAAAGCACAGGGACATTATTTGTCCACAGCCTGAGAATAGACGTATGTAAAAGACAACTGAGTGTAACCCTTATTTGCAGTGAGCACTGCTCTTGATTCATGTATGCAAAAGCCTGACACTGAGGTGTGGCTGGGTGCCAGGGGTGTGCACTGCACAACAGTGACAGTCAATGTCTCATTAAATTTGGTGCCCTTGGCTCCTCATTCCCCTCACCCTACTCCCTGCCCTGCATGTGTAATGAAAGCTAGTTTCTCTGGCTTCTGGAATTCTTTTACAAACGTGGACAGGGAAGAAAACTAGTCCCATTTTCAAGATCTGTTTGATTGTCATACAAGTTTTATCGCCTAGGGTTGGTCATGTCTTGCCGTTTACTAAGTGTCCATTCTGGATGTCGGTTTTCTCCACCTGTTGTCATGTCACTGTTCAGGGGCACTATGTAAATTCATACCCCTTCCTCATCTGTCTTGGTTTTCCTTATTGAAATGTCTTGTATCTGAATTCGAGAAGAGGGTTTACTGAATATAAGAGTGTCAGTAAAGGAGTGCTATTTAACAAATAAGTTGTACATGAAGCTTTTCTTTTTTGGAAAATGAATTCTGGGAAAATGTTGACCTCACCAGCATGTTTGTTTTGTTTCCTCTGACCACGGTAACTTCATGGAGGAACTGATGGGACTCACTTCTGGGGGGCCAATCTCTCAAACTCCTTTGGGCTGTACTTATGAAAGCACTGTATATGCGCATCAACTTTTTGCACCCAATCTAAACTCTAAAAATAGTATGTATTATGTACAGAGAAGGAGTTGCCAAGGAAACAGTTGTAGATGAAGCTTGCCATTTGTGTGAATAAGAGTAAAAAGAGATAAGCAGAATGTTAGTCCAACCTAACAGTATATAGACATCCATCCATACGGTGACCAGTAAGATATTCACAATTGCTTTTGGGGTAGAGACAAAACACTCACACGATGTGCAGAGGGCGGAGGTAAATAACTGGTGGGGCCACACCTGCACACACACACACACACACACACACATCACAAAAGCAAACTGCTCTTCCAAGATCGAGGCATTGTTAGGAAAAACATGGCGGCTATGGATGAGTGGCAAAGAAGAAAGAAATTGCATATTGCATGATTCTTGTATAACTCATAAAACATTATTGGAGGAACCAAAGGAATGGTCTGAAGCACAAGAATTTAAGGGTAGGAAGATTAAATACCATTTTTATTTATTAAGATGAAATAGCTGCTGAGATGGATTTGGGGCTACCATGGCCCTTCCTAGTCTCGGCTAAGCCATTTATCTCTAAGAAATAAACTTTTTGGATGGTATGATGAAAATTCTAATTTTTCTTATCTTAATTGATGTAACAGACAGCAGTCTGTTCAAAATAATAGCAGCAGCAACATACTTGATTCTGTATGCTTCCGTACAAGAGAAGTGAATGGTAGTAATAGTCCGAAGGTGGAAGATAGGAATTCAGATTTTTTAAATTTTTGTTTACTTTTCAGCTGAATCTGTAATGTTTTATTTCTTTAAAAGAGGCAGATCTTAAGTGAAAATGACAAAGCTAGCATCTTAAATTCCTGCAGCCCGTACTTTGGCACCTCTTTATTATTCTATGATTTCAAATTATTTTGTCATACAAATTTTAATAAGAAAGAAGGAGGTTAGGCCAGCACCCAGCACAGAATTGACTGTTTTGGAAATGCTGGTATTATTCTGACACTGTCTTTCAGATGCAACCCTCTTAGCTTAACGTGGTTCTCCCTCCCGCCTTTACTCCCTTATCCATGGGAAGGACGATGTCTTGTCCCGTTTGCTTCAGTCGGCAGAGTCTTCTAGCCAGCTCACAGTACCGCAAGGGTAGACCTGCATATCTAAAGAACAAGTCTAAGAAACAGAGTCTGTAGGAGCAGGAGTGGGAAGGTGCTGCAGAGCAATCTGAGGTAGCTCTGTGACCCCAACAGCAGTGACCCAGGCATTCCCAGTAGAGCACAGCATCCTCTCTGTGCCATCGTCCTTGGGAGGGACTGTCTACACCCACTTCCCTTGTGATCTTCTCGTAGCCTTGTCTGTAACATGCCTGCGTGTTTATAAACAGGGGCACATCACCGAGCCCATTCGTAGGGTTCTGAATCTTGTACATCGTATTGCTGGGGTTGAGAACTGAGGCTGGCAAAGCTTGATTTTTCTCCAAAATTTAACTGGAGAACAAAAGCCAGGAGCCCGCAGTCATTTTATATGAAATTAAAAGACGCTGTACTGTGGGCATTGAGCCTCTAAGGCATTGTTTTCTCGATTGTCAAGGACATCAGTGTCATTCCTAAGCTATGTAAAAAGCAGACACATATATAAAGAAAAAAATAAAATGGTCAGAAATAAGCACTCACAATAACAACAAAGATCATTTAAAAAGATGGCTCGCAGTTGTTGGTTAGCCTTGGGGTAATCGTGCGGGTTTTTAAGTATTCCTCGCAAAGGAGGTGGTCCCACGGTGCCAGTGGAGAGAAGTATATGCTAATTCTAACATCGTTATTCAAATGAAGTCTGCGCCTTCTCAGAGTTATCTTATCTCCATTTGGTTCCTTGACATTTGGCTCCAGCATAACGGGAATTCGCTTCTGAAATAGGAGCATCTACGCTCAAGTAACTGGATGAGTCACGCACCGTCAGCTGCTTATGTCCCCTGGAAAGGGGACTTTGTAGGGGCCAGGGGGGTTTGCGTGGTGGGTGGAGAGGCAGCGGTTGTCACCTCACGGGGAGGAGCCTGGCGAGGAGCTTGGCTTGCTGGAGGGCAGGCTCAGAATGCACACACGTGATGGAGCTGGCCATCGGAACTGGGAATGGGGCCACCTCCCCGAAGAGGACTTTGTGGAGAGAGTGAATGTGCAGGCACTGAATGAGTCACCGTCGCTCCCAGGCAGTCACATCTGCTGCTTCTGCTAAAACCCAGTCACCATGAAGCCAAAAATTGGACGGGGGCTGGGATCCTTCTTTCCAAACTGCCCCCCTCTCTCTTATATCTGTGGGGGGTGTTATATTTGCTAAGAAGCAAAAGCATAAATATTTTGGTGTGAAACCACAGGGACTCTAAATTTCCCTGAACTTCGGCATTGATGCTCATCAAATTAATACAATTTCCCTGGCATTATATCAGCTCTGAAAGTTTCTTGCTAATTAGAAGCCATGGGCTATATTCACTCTTGTTTTCATCCATATAACAGACGTTGCATCCTGAGAAGCATAACCCAGTGTGGAAAATGGACATGAATGATGACTTCTGAAATCAGCTCCCTGGGGTCCTACATCGTTTGCCTAAATTGAGTAGGATTTAAATTGAGTAGTGGTGGAGATACTCAAATTGTGGGTCTCAAGAAACAGTTCCATCCAAAGCGTGGTATAGATAAAGTGCCTTCCAGTACCCCAGGATGGTGTGGCTCAGGTTAATCCTGGTTCATTCATCTTGACAGCAGCCCAGTTTGGGGCATTCTTGAAGGTGCAGAAGGCACAGAGTACCACTTCGAACACCATGTATGCAAGAGGGATAAGCAGCCCCCAGCAGCCCTCAGGTGTACAGAGAGCAACTGACCACTGCACTTTCATTTTGCAAACAGGCCAAGTTGATCCAAGACTGAAACCATCCTCAAGTCTCTGCAGAACACCTGGAAACAGAACATCGAGGCAAGCGGAAATATGCATTCTGGACTTCACTGCGGCCTCGGTGATCCAGTTGTACTGGGAGTCTGCCCTCTGTGGGTTTCGAGCAGAATGCTGGTTTCACCCCATTTCGCCAGCAGGATGCGGAGGCGGACGGCAGGGGGCGACCCCTTCCAACAGCAGCGGCCGAGGTACATTGCACCTCATCTCAAGATGATAGTGAAACCGTTTTTTTTCTCTACTCAAAAGCCTCAGCCACTTCTCTGTGCCTGTAAATGCAGCATGAGCGTGTTTGGAACAATACAGCTGTCTCCACAGTCCAGACTCTACCTGACTAGTAGCAGGTATCTGTGCATTGTCTACAAAGAATGCTAATGGAAAGGCATGGGGAAGGCGAGTCACGCGCACATATTGACTTTGGAGTCACGATCTGGGATGAAGTCAGGGAAGACTTCAGTAGAAGACGTTACCGGTCAGGCTCAGACCTGCATGGAGGGAAGTGGCTGGCTTTGCTGCCTTTGCTGATGCCCAGACTGGGTTCCATGGAGGCCTCCAGGTACCCAGCAGGGCTTTCTACACACCCAGGTCCCCTCCTTCAGGGTTTCGGCAAACAGGACTGACCTCATCGGTTGGATGCAGCTTCTCTGAGGTCCGTAAACTGGTCCTGCACTTCTCTTCATCCAGGTGGTTGGCATGGAGTCAAAAGAAAACAACCCTATGGTTTGACAGTCTTATCTAAACAACTAGTGATTTTTTTGCAAATTAGAAAAGGTAAGCGTGAACTTAAAAGTCTTAAAAACACTAAGAAATTACACCTTTAAGAAGCATTTTATTTGGAGCACCTGGGTGGCTCAGTCAATGAAATGTCTGCCTTCAGCTCAGGTCATGATCCCGAGGTCCTGGGAATGAGCTTTGCATCAGGCTCCCTCCCTGCTCCGCAGGGAGTCTGCTTGCTACTCCCCCTGCTTGTGCTCTCTCACTCTCTCTCTCACTCTCTCGCTCTCTCTCTTAATAATATTTATTTATTAAATAAATAAATACAATCTTTTAAAAAAAGCATTTATTTATTCCTGCAGGCAGCCAGAGAGATGTTTTCCGTAGCTAGATTACCGGTATGCTTAGTTCAGGGAGAGGGACATGTGCTTTCCACAGCCCTCTTGGACCAAACCAAATTAAAACTCAGATACAGGGGATATTCGGAGTCAGTGTGATGGTTCTTTGTTCCCCTTTTGAGCTGTATTCATGAACGGCTCGGATGTGTGCACGTACGTGTGTTTGCATGCACGTGTGTGTAGTTGTGTGTATTGCCGTGTCTGTGTGCTTGTAGTCTATGTGTGTGACAAGGTGCATGTGCCTGGACGTGTGTGGTTGCTCATGTGTGCCTGTGTGTGCGTCTCTGCGTATGCACACACGTGTCTCCATGTGTTCACGTATGTCTGTGTGTGTGATGCGGGCGGGGCATGGGGCCAAGATCCCAGGGAGCCGATGCTGCAAGGCCCGCAGAACACCAGACGTTTAAGAAGAACGCGAGACAGCTGGGAATTCTGCTCAGATCTTTGAAGACTGGTGCAGATGTAGGAGCTGAAAAGACCGGTGGGTCCCCTTGCCAAGGTCTCTCAGCCGTCTGTGCACTTTTTTGAAACTGCCCGTGTCACCCCCATTTTCCCGTGTCACCCCCATTTTGGCAAATGCCACACTTTGCTTTCAGGATGAAAAGGGAGATCTCCCTGGAAACCCAGGCAGTTGAGTCGCTTGATAGGTCTTAATAAATCCCCTCAGCCAAGTCTGTCCTTTCTCTGCACCCCACAGGAACCCATGAGTAAATGGGCATGGGCAAGGGAGGGTCTTTGAGAAAGAATCTATGAAGCCTCGTGCCTGCCCGCCTCAGTAGAGTGGGCAGAGTATAAATCAGAATGCTCTCCCAAATTCCCGACTCCATTCTTCCCGCCAGCATTATATCAGAACCATCAAAAGTATCTTTCACTAATAAATTCATCCATGCTCTATTTTTTCTAATGGAAAGTGGGAGAGCCATGGGCCACGGAGAGTTCCTCCCAGACCTCAGTGTGCACGTAGGATGTTAGGTATAACTGCATTCCAGAATGGGAGAAAGTTTGCATGAGACTCAAAAGAACAAGCACTTCATTTAGAAGTTTCTGTGCAAACTACAAATACTGCATTTGAGTCTCTTTTTTTTCCTGGTATTGATGTTCTTAATACCTACCGAAGATTTCTTGCTGAATCTGTAAAATTAACATGCATTATGGTGGGGTTTTAGGGCTGTTGTTTATTTTTAGAAATCTTAAAATATAGAGGAAAGTGCAGGGAAGAATTTCATATAAACCCTTCCTTAGCTGGAGACCAGTAGGTGGGAAATAATCATCCATGGGCTTTAAACTCTATGGGGGCGATAAACGTTGTCCATCTAAGGAGCCTGGAATGTTATTAATGGATAAAACCAGTTGATGTCTGTGTTTTAGGAGATGCAGAGAAATGACTCTGGTTTGAATGGTCAATCTGGGCCATTTGCTTAGATGAAATGTGTGTATTTTATTTTAGGCTGCGGACTATCTCTAGAGACAGCAGAGACTAGGAGTAGAATCCACCTTTTTGTTCCTTGGGATAAACCGCACTTGACTATGAGGTAGGCTTTGCTTTGGATCCCGGGCTCTGTGTGAGGCTCGCTCTTCTCCCCATTTAAATATGTTTTATGTGTTCAGGATGGCTTAGGGCACCCCTGACTTGCCGCTGCTCCCCTTATTTCTTTGGCCCGAAATCACATAAAAATGGGGGTCCCTCAAAATCCTGATATTTATGGCAAGACTGGAATGGAACAACCCACCCCTTTTATGAGGAAGTCTGACCCCCTGAAAGAAATGTACTGAAATGACAGGTGTAGGTTCCGCTTATCAAACCTACTTCATCCATGCCTCTCCTGCTTCCTGACAGAGGGCTTTTCTTTCCCTTTTCAGTCCGGGCCTCGTTACTCTGGGTTCCACAGATCCTAAACCCGGGATGGGCGTTTCCCAACTCTGAGAACATTGTGGGTGGGGGCGGGTGGCCCAGGGCTGGTGGCTGTGTCCACACACTTCCCATGAACTGGTCTTTCAGTTCTTTCTTCCTTTTTGAAGATTTTTACCCGCACATCTGTGCAACGGAGCCGGACCTACCTCCCCACAGTTGCCCCCAGATGCTGGACGGGGCAGAACCCCAGCAGCCAAAGGATGCGCTGACAGATGGCCGGGTTGGCCCGTGGAAGGACTCGGGTGCTCCTTCGTGGCACAGAACACGGGACCATCACCGTATGGCCTGGTTGCTCTCTGGTCTCCGCACCCTTTAAAATACTCATCCTCCACGGAGGGCCTTGTCTTTGACTCCTGGCGGTACACTGCAGACCACTTCTGGAATTCCAAAACAAATTGAAGGTCCACCACTCCCAATGGGTGATGTGTGGCATGAGCCTCCCACTTGCCAGTAGGCGCACCCCCAAGACGCAGCAGGAACCGCCATGGGAGCCGAGGATCAATTAAAGCAGAAACAGTCGAACCCAAACTTAATATATTACAGCTGATCCATGCCCTTCGCAGAAAAGGGGCTTACGCCGTACTAATGGCACACTAATACACACCGAGCATCGCCAACAAGGAGGTCATGTGCGCTTCTTCGGAAGCAGGCCTGTGTGCTTGAACTCGGCTTGCAGCCTGGCCCTTGCTGGAGGCGGGGCTGAGGTCATCGGGGCTCACCCCGCCCAACCTCTCAGCAGCTGGTTGGTCCTTCTGGCCTGGCCACGCCCCGCGCCGTCATCTGATTAGCATAAACCAGCAGGTGTGAGCCCAGGGGCCAGAGGCGCTACAAAGAAGAAATGGCAAGGATTTAGGGGTTCCCCCCCCCGCCCCAGGAGCTAGGGTACAGGACAGACCTCAGAGCAGACAATGTTAGTTCTTCGATATACAGCGGTTTATTACGTGAAGCTGAGCAGAAGAGCCAATTCACGGAGGGTCATGGGGACATTGTCTTTGCAGAAATTTGAGCAAAATGATGGGAGACAAAAATATTGGAGTGAAGGTCCCCTGTCACAAGCAATGTGCATTCTTGTCGGCTGGACTCGGAGTAGATACCGCGCCATTCAGAACCTCACGGTTAGGACACCATTACGGTGTTTTCTTCTCTCATCCATGGTGCCCCCTGGTTGTCAAAGCGCAGTGTATGGTCTGGCGTCCGTCTCCCCGTGGGACATCCCAGTCCTGAGACCACCGCAACCATGAGGAAGAGGACCTGGTCGCGGGCAGAAGTTGACTTCAACTTGAAGGTGCGTCTTAGCTTGTGAGGCGCTTTCCCACGGTCCCTTTGATTCCTCAAGAGCTGTGGAAGCAGCTGGGGCAGCGTATCAGTCTTCTGTTCTCCAGAAGCCAAGCAGTTAGAAATCGCCCCGGCCAAGGGCTCTGGCAGAAGAACCAAAACTAAGATTCTGCACTTCCTGGCATCCCATGGCTCATTCCCCAAACCCCAAATCATGAGCCCATCACTGCCCCTGGGACCATGAAACAGAGTGCAGGGCACCACTGAGCATCTCTCCCTGCGTCCTTTTGGAGTCTGGCTGGAGTAAGGCTGTAGTCATCTCCACACGTGGAAAGCAAACTGTAGGTCAATCCCTTGGGCCCTAGAAGCATGAGCCGGCTCACAGACATGGAGGCAGGGAGAGGCGCCAGGTTTGCAGGTGAGTTGGGAGTTGGGCTCCGCTCGCAGACCCCGAGATGTGGAACCCAGCAGCACTTGCAGTGGCCATCCACGTAGCATGATGTCGTGAGCTGGAAGACAATGCCCAGGAGCCCGCTTGGAAAAGTTCAGAGCAAGTAATTAAGACTGCATTTGAATAATGTGATGAACATGCTTATTTATTTATTGTTGAGCTGCTTCAAGACACCCAACAACGTCCCCTCCCGTGGAGTGCTTGGCAGCATGGGACAGCTGATCATCATTTGGGGGAGGAATTAGAAATGTTATTTTTAACTCCCCATTATTAGAGGAAACACGCACATCTGGAGCCTTGTGAGGAGTGATTATTAGCCGTTCAGCTGAGAAATAGCCTGGTGTCCACAATGCATCGTTTTCTAATTATTTTGTTATTTTTCAATGCCTCAAATGCTACAGGCATATAAAATTCAGCTCATTTAATCTCTCTAAATTATAGTTCTCCATCTGCCATGGACTTACAGTTTAATAAAATCATTACTTTTTATAAACCCAGTAAAATCATAGAAACTATTTAGGGGAGATAGGATTTTTTTTAAGGAAGAATAAACATATCTGAACTGGAAAATAATTTTCATATTTGTCTGTAAAGGGAGCTAGGGGATTTTTACAGGGTCACTTATCAAGCTGACAAAAATAAGTGTACTTTTATATTTTTCTTATGAGATATTCAGGAAGACTGTGGTATTAGGAAGTAGAATTTTCCACTGGAAATAGAAAACAAGCCAGAATCTCTGACCCCATAACTCAGTTCTACATCCCTATGGCTTTGACCACACTTAGCAATCTTTATTGAACCTGTCTGCCTCACACAGTCACTTCAGATCTCTGAAACACTGAAGAGAGCCCTGAAGGGGTCTATATACTTTGCTGAGTTTATGTCATGAAGTAAGTCGATTCCTAACATATGCATGGAAAAAGTGTTTGACATTGGTACTGGTAAAGAGAAGATAATGGTATCAAGGTTAATTTCATGATAAAGCAATAAGAAATGAATTGCCCTGTTCATTTCTTTTCTTTTTCTTTTTTCCTTCCTTCCTTCTGTCCTCCCTCCTTCCCTCCATACTTCCCTCCCTCCCTCCCTTTCTCTCTCTCTCTCCCTCCCTTTCTCTCTCTCTCTCCCTCCCTTTCTCTCTCTCTCTCTCCCTTCTTTTCTTTTCTTTTCTTTTCTTTTCTTTTCTTTTCTTTTCTTTTCTTTTCTTTTCTTTTCTTTTCTTTTCTTTTCTTTTCTTTTCTTTTCTTTTGTAGGACTTCCAGAAAGCTACATGGAAACTCAGAGTATGCTCTTCACCTATGTAAAGTAGATTCACCTATGTATTTCTAGAATTTCACCATCAGAATCTCAGGTTCATTGGGAATCATTCAATGCAACTTTATATCATTGCCCACCAACTAATACTTAA
>PITA01035283.1:0-10665 GCA_004023965.1 Spilogale gracilis
AGGAGGTTCCCCACCACTGTGAGTACATAAATCACCAAGAAGAGTCCCAAGAGGGGGATGTCCATTGCTGGTGCAGAGGGAAGACCCATGAGGAAGAACGTCGTGACGAGGCTCATGTTTTTCATTTTCCACACGTTTTGTGTGTCTTTCTATGGGAGTAGAGGGACCCAGTACTTAATTCAAAACTAATCACCAATTTTCATGTAGCCACTGCATCATCCAATGTAGATATTTCTATAGCCAAACTAATTTTTACTGGTTATGAATATTATTTGGTAAAGATAATAGAATGGTTTCATCATCATCCTCTCTCTTTGTCTTACTCTTTCTCTTGCCCACAGAGATACACATGCATGCACAAATGAGGCACACAGAGATATATTTAGAAGAAAGTCATAGAAATCCATTGTATTCATCTCTAGTTATATATCATAAATGACCGCAAACTAAGCTGCATAAAACCATACAAATTTCCATTCTTACAGGGCTTGAGTCAAGTGAGCTGGGTGTATTGCTCAAGGTTGAAATCAAGATGTAAGCTGAGTATGAAATCTCTTCTCAGGCTTGGGTTTCTCTTCCAAGCCAATGGAGATTGGTGGCAGAATTCAGTCCTTGCAGCTTTAGGACTGGGGTGTCTGCCTTTCTTGCAGACTATTAGCAGGGATCATCCCTCTCAGCTTTAGAGCCCACCCTCCTATCCTAACCACCTGGCCATCTGATACCATCTGACTTACTTCTATAATGCCAGTAGGAGAATCTGTCTCCAGTTTGCTGTGATAAAGTGTGATGTAACAGAGTACATCAAAAGCGATATCCTGTCATGGTCTCAGGTCTCACCCACACAAAGGTGAGGCAATTTAGCAGGGAGCTAACACCAGGGGGCAGCAGTCAAAGGGGCCTCTTGGAATTCTATTTTCTGTCCAGAGTTCATGGGGAAATTTAAAGAACCAAGTATTTAATTGTTGATAGCAATGCACCCTTCTGAAGTCCTTGGTACACCTGAAGAATTCCCTGGGGTCCTCATATATAACTTGGTAGTAATATTGCCAGCTAAGAAATAAATATGAAATAAGATAATAGTTGTGAAATCCATAATAAAGTGTCTTACAATTGAGAACTTCACAAGAAATTATAGTGAATCATACAAAACTGTTGCCTTGTGGTACAAAATTGTCTGTCTATCTATCTATCACATATCTATCTATCTATCTATCTATCTATCTATCTATCTATCTATTAAGAGGGGGAATGAGTAGACAAATTCTCTGTGTTATAGAGACTTCTCAGTTTCAAAGCTATATCTTTGAGAAACGTTTCATCACTGGTATTGGGACTGGTGTCTCATTACAACCACCACCTGCTTATAAAGGGACTTCCCTCAGAGGATATGAGAATCTCACCTCTGTGATATGAGTCTAGCTATCTTCTATATCATTCAGAATACTAAGCCTTACACACTGCCCTTTTCATGCTTCTCTTACAGTAGACTTACATATGTAAGCTTACGTAACGGATTTTGTGAGGCTCTAAGAACATAAAATTCATGCCTGTTCTCCCAAACAGAAGCCACTAACAGTTTTCTAACACTTATCCTTTTACCCTAAATATCTAGATATTTAGGCTAATTTAGCTTTGTTACAGATAAATTCCCTCCCTCCATCTTCCACTCCTCATACTCATAAATTCAGGCAATGCCCTTATAAGAGAAAACATCTCCATCGAGTGTATGGTTCTTATTTAAGACCTACTGCCTGAGACAGGAAGAACAGAAACACCAACAGAGGAAAGGATGTTGCCATCTTGATGTCAAG
Organism: Spilogale gracilis; assembly: GCA_004023965.1. Lineage (NCBI taxonomy): Eukaryota > Metazoa > Chordata > Mammalia > Carnivora > Mephitidae > Spilogale > Spilogale gracilis. The sequence continues at coordinate 1,812 of PITA01035283.1, forward strand.
AAAATTTGGCTTCTGTACAATAAAAAGTGAGACAGAATTAATTTTTTAAGATTTAATCCAAATTAGTGTTGAGTACGTGGTCATTATTATTCTTTGAGGGAAACTGTGAAACCAGCTCCACAATATGAGAGAAGCCAGGATCTCTGATCTCAGCAAAGCTTAGACAAAATTTATCCTATGTCTAGACAATGTGGCTTAAGCTACAACTAAGCTGCAATTTTCATGGGTGAAGGGGAGTGGGAGGTTCAGGCTTCCAGGTATGGAATGAATAAGCCATGGGAACAAAGGCATAGCATAGGAAATACAGTGGATGGTAATGTCACAGCGTTTTATGGTGACAAATCGTAGCTGTGCTTGTGGTGAGCAGACCATAAAGTACAGAGAATGTCAATCACTATGCTGTACACTTGAAGATAGTGTGACATTGTGTGTCAAATTTACAAACACACAGGGAATGTTATGCTGTGTTTTTCAAATAGAAGAATGAATAACAGACAAACTTATCATAATCAACTATATGGATATCAGAATTCAAAAACCAGTACAAATCCACCTGAAATTTCTACTTTACCAGCAGGATCCCATACCCAGGATATTTCCATAGTCAGATTAGGTGAAATGTGAAACTTTCCATAGGTGAATTGCAAAATAGCCTGAGATTTAAGGCAGTACTACTGATTAGAGTTGTCAATGTTGGACTTGTTTGCCTGTGCTGCAGCAATTTGGTCCCTATTTTTAGGCCTTTAATTAATAAGTGTGTGTGTGTGTGTGTGTATGTGTGTGTGTGTGTGTGTAGAGAGAGAGAGAGAGACAGAGAGGCAGAGAAATGGAGAGAAGACAGACAGAAATGGGAAAAAGAGAGAGACAGAGAGACATAGAGAGATAGTGACAACCTGAAACCTGGGAACCAATGTAGAAGGACGCCTGACAATGCCCAAGCATCTTATGTCTCAGTGGAAGTTCAAGAGGAAAAGCAGGAAGACTAAGAGAAATATACAATTTTAAGAACTCACCTTACAGTGTGTGATTCATTTCAGTATAAAACTTATCTTTATTTTCTTCCCCCAGTTTTTCACTATCTATGTCAAGGCAGTCATTTGCAAGTTATTCCTCAAAGAACAGATGTACCTGTGATTCCTTGGTGAGAGTGGCTCTCTTCTATCCAAAGACCCGAAGAGTTCAAGTCCAGGGAATAGAAACATGGCTAGATGGATTGGAACTTCACTTCATTTAGTGTCTCAGGGGATGGGATTCCTCTTGAGTGTTCAGGTTCCTTGATGAGCAGAAAAACAAGAAGAAACTAATGAAAGGTTTTTAATAATCATGCCTAGATTTCCCACCGTGTTTGTTTTTTGAACCCTCCTGAGAAGAGTTCATGTCTTTCTGAAACGAGTATTTATACCTAAGAGAAGGAAGGAGGATCCAGTTACCCTTTTCCCTCAACAGTGACGCAGATAAATTCACAACTGCTGACTCTCAACTTAAAATTGTCCAGAATCCATAAACGGTCACCACATGTTCCCACTCTCCATCTCAATGCAACTCTCTCTTCCGCCACCTTTTAAAGCTGTGTTTAAAACATTTCCATTTCTAAAAATTTTTGTATAGAGTTTTAGAATGATTTTGCTGACCTAAGGATAGCAAGGATACATAACTTTCCCATATGTATACATAATAGATTGCATTGCACAAATAAATTTAGTTACAGAGCCTTCTTTCAGAAAGCAATATAAGAGTAGTTGAAGTTAAGAATACATACACACTTAATCCCAGTAATTCAGTTCAGGGATCTATTCATGATTATAAAAGCACCAGTCATAAGTGTCTTTATTCAAACATGTGTGTTGGGGAGCCTTGCTGTCTCAGTTGGATGAGCCTGTGACTCTTGATCTGGGGCCATGAGTTCGAACCATGTGTTGAGTATCGAGATTAAATAAAAATCAATCAATCAATTAATCAGTCAATCAAAGAAGTCTGTGTTCATACATGGTTTCTAGTGACAAAACAACTGAAAACCAAGTGAATATCATTACAGAGAGGGTTTAAATGTTCTTACAGAGAAATGGTTGAGTAAATCATGATGCTGCTACATCAAGAAATGTTAGCAGTTACTACAAGATTATCCCTATAGCAGTTTAGCTCTGAGCAGCTTTCATGGAATATTTTCAATAATACACAGAAGTGTTTTTAGCATCATACCATTTTTATAAAGAAAACAATGACAATTTGTACATTGTAGGAGTACAGATAACAGAGCAGATGGATTAAAATGAGATTATTAAATCTACAGTCAACAGGTGGTGTTGAAAAAAGGACAAAATTTTTAAAGGTGAGACAATATCATAGCATATATGATATAAACTGATCAATGTAAATTATATGTATTGGTATATGCCTAATGAAACCAGAAAATTAAAGATTTGGCTATTTATCTATTGACTTACAGTGATGTCCACAATAAATATTTTTAGTAGAAAAAGTAAGCTAAACAAAATTTTATATGTCAGTTGAAACACATTCTTCACACACACACACACACACACACACACACACACACACACACACACACTGAACAAACACCTTGAAAAGCCAGTGAATCAAACTTGGAGAAGGAACAAGAAACAGGAACAGGCAGAATCATTGCAAAATCGTGCCTAATATGTGACCATGGCCCTCTGACGTTTTATGGAGGGCTCTAGTCCACAGCGGCTTACTATCACCCCAGGCATGAACCCCTTCACACACTGTCAACCTGCCTTTCACATCTCTTGTGTTGTTAATCCTGTCCTGGCCATCCTCCGAATCATCCTCTCTTGCATGTGCCTTTTACTGCCCTTGCTTCTGACCCAAAGTCTGAGAGGATGTATCTTATTGGTCAAGTCTAGATCCCATGTCCGTGTTTCCTATTGGCTGGAGGGAATGGGAAAGCCTCTGGTATTGCTGTTTCTACAGCAAAATGCAGCCCCACTTACAGGAAGAGGGTGTAAATGACACACAGCCACAACCTATGAGCGAGCAAGTAGGATCCATGATTGTCCACTGCAGTGGCTGCACACCATCTGTATACATCCTTCCCTGCCTACTGACACACGCGCAATGTCAGCACCTCCTACAGCGCGACGGTATTCCTCACGTCACTCCCTTCATGCGGGGAACCATTCTGCTACATGACCTTTCATTCCATCCAGATCCAAATCTATCATTAATTCTGAGGCAAGTCTAACTCTACGTCATGTGCCCAAGGACAAAACAGTAAAATCACCACGAGCACATCCTAGATATAATCATGGAATGAATAAAGAGGCAGAAAATAAAACATGGAAACACACACATACCAAAGCAATGTAGAGATACATGTAGAAGGTACAAGACATATTTCACAACTGGTTATGAGGGAGTAGCTAACATTAAGAACTTCTGTCTTCTTTAACACATTGTCTCACGGGAACCCTCAGCATGTCTGTGTCACCAATGGGATGAATCACACCATTGTTTGTTTCCACAAGAAAAAACCTATGCTGATCTTGCCAATATATGCTTCAGTCATTTATGATTTATTTTCACATATAGATGTAGTCATATGAAGGATCTTCCCATGGAATTACCTAGATTCACTGTCTGGGTCAGGAAGAGGACTGAGTAGAAAAATTACTGCCTTATGTGTTAGCACAAATAAATTTTCAGTAGGGGGATAAAGCCAGTAATTCTAGAATTTATGTCATATTATGGGCCAGATATTTCTCATCACATTGTGTGCCAAGAAAATGAAACCTTGGAGAGTCCCCCTCATGTGGAAATAGGAACACCGGGGAAGCCGTGTCCTTTGTCCTATGTCAGTCTGTCACACAGATCCTTGGAATTACTTATTTGGCACTTAAGGCATCAAATGGAATAGAAGAAACTTGAGCACAGTACAAGCTGACATTGGACCAGATTTTGTGGACTGGCTAACTTACTGCAAGGCAACGAGATGACCAGAAATGTCACTGAGGGGGCAGTTTGTTTCCGTAGGCTTGACTCCCACGATACGGCACACGTATGAATATACCAGCTCCTATTAGCATGATGTCACCAGTATAGCTAACCCGCATAATATCCTGTGTGTTCATGGATGGGCAAGTCACTATAGCTAAATTGTTACACAAAAAACATGCTCTGAAACTGTACCTGTCACATATGTGATAAACATTAGTTTTGAATAGGTAAACTCATGGAGTGGAAAAAATTCTCTTTAAATGATCAATATTTCATTGCTTTTTAGAACTATGTAATATTCCATCTATCTATGTATGTATCTATCTATCATCTATCTATCTTTATCTTTTAACATTCATCAGTCAAGGGACATGTGGGCTCTTTCCATAATTTGGCTATTGTTGATAAAGCTGCTAGAAACATTGGGGTACATGCAGCACTTTGAATCAGTCATTTTGTATCCTTTGGGTAGTGCAATCACTGAATCATATAAGGTGATGGGGTTAAGGAGTACACTTGTTATGATGAGCACCGGGTGATGTATGTAAGTGTTGAATCACTAAATTGTCCACCCGAAACAAATATTACACTGTATGTTCATTAAATAAAATTTAGATAAACACTTAAAAAGACACAAAAAGAATTAAGTACAAATTCTTAATTTTGATATGGCTGAATTATCAAAAACATTCTGAAGACAGAAAAAGGTAAGTTATATATTGAGAGAAAATGCTTACTACACATAAACTAAAGAGAAAATAGAAAGTATTAGTTGTAATATGGAAAAACATGTAAGTTGAAAAGTAAAAAGAAATAAATATAATAAACAAAAGTCACATAGAGATTTTTCAGAGAAATGGAAAACCAGAAAGGTTGAAAAAGCAAAAGAACTATGCTCAACTTCTTTGGTAATCATGGAGATGCATATTAAAACTAGAATAATAGGGTTGCCTGGGTGACACAGTTGGATAAGCATCCAACTCTTGATTTTGGCTCAGGTCATGATCTCAGCATTATGAGATCAAGCCCCCGGTCAGGCTCCATTCTCAGTGTGGAGTCTGCTTGAAATTCTCTCTCTCCCTCCTTTCTCTTTCTCTCTCTCTCGTTCTCTCTCTCTCATCCTCAAATAGATAAACCTTTTTTAAGCTACAATAATATATCAATTTATAGTTTTAAAATTGGACAAAAATGTTTCATCTGTGAATGTATGAAGTCCTAGCAAGAATGGGGACTACAAAGACTCTCTTATTCTCCTAGTTAATGTGAATATTGGTGTAAACACCAGATCTCCAATACAGTTATGGATCTGCATATTCAATAACTATTGTCATATTGCTTTCCTAAAGAAGGCACTGTAACTATACAGATTTGTACCATCACTGTGGGGGAGGAAGCTTTCTCCTTCATCCAAGCCAGCAATAGATGTTGATGTTAGTAACTGGATTTAGTTATCTTACTTCGTAAAAGACCTGACAAACCAACATGAAAAAGAGTATTACCTCAAAACAAAGAAATCAATACTGCTCATGAAAAGTTTATTTAAAGATTAAGAACCACTTTAATATATCAAGTGTTTAAACTTGCTTATAAGAGCATAAAATTTATGAGAGCAATGCAATCTATTATGTACACAGCTGGGATATTGTTATGTATCCTTCGGTATTTCCTTCAGCAACATCATTCTAAAACTCTAAACAAAAATGTTTAGAAGTTGAGGTGTTTTGAACACAGCTTTAAAAGGTGGCGGAAGAGAGAGTTGCATTGAGATGGAGAGTGGGAACATGTGGTGACCGTTTATGGATTCTGGACAATTTTAAGTTGAGAGTCAGCAGTTGTGAGTTTATCTGCATCACTGTTGAGGGAAAAGGGTGCCCGGGTCCTCCTTCCTTCTCTTAGGTATAAATATTCATTTCAGAAAAACATGAACTCTTCTCAGGAGGGTTCAAAAAACAAACACAGTGGGAAATCTAGGCATGATTATTAAAAACCTTTCATTAGTTTCTTCTTGTTTTTCTGCTCATCAAGGAACCTGAACACTCAAGAGGAATCCCATCCCCTGAGACACTAAATATAGTTAAGTTCTAACCCATCTAGCCATGTTTCTATTCCCTGGACTTGAACTCTTCGGGTCTTTGGATAGAAGAGAGCCACTCTCACCAAGGAATCACAGTTACATCTGTTCTTTGAGGAATAACTTGCAAATGACTGCCTTGACATAGATAATGAAAAACTGGGGGAAGAAAACAGAGATAAGTTTTATACTGAAATGAATCACATACTGTAAGGTGAGTTCTTAAAATTGTATATTTCTCTTAGTCTTCCTGCTTTTCCTTTTGAACTTCCACTGAGACATAAGATGCTTGGGCATCGTCAGACGTCCTTCTACATTGGGTTACTAAGTCTGTCTTTATATCTGTCTTTGTCTTTTTCTCCTGACTACACACACACACACACACACACACACACACACACACACACAGGTACACACTGACACCATAATTGATAGTCCTGTGTTAAATCTCAAAATACTTTGCAATTCACCTGATGAAGAGGTTTATATTTCATCTGATCTGAATATGACGATATCCTGGGTATGGGATCCCAGTGGTAAAATAGAAATTTCAGATACATTTATACCATTATTTGAATTCTGATATCCATATAGTTGATTATAATTCTGTTTCTGTTATTTATTCTCTTATTTGAAAAACATGATTTCAAAATCTTTTTTGATTCATTGTTTAGTTGATACAGTCTTTAATTGATACATTGCTATCCTATTTTCAGGTATATGACATACTGACTCAACTTCTCTGTAGTTCATGGTCTGCTCACCACAAGCACAGCTACGATTTGTCACCATAAAACACTGTGACATTACCATCGGCTGTATTTCCTGTCCTGTGCCTTTGTTCCCATGGCTTATTCATTCCATACCTGGAAGCCTGAACCTCCCACTCCCTTACAGTTTAGATGTAGCTTAAGCCACATTGTCTAGACATAGGATACATTTTGTCTAAGCTTTACTGAGATTGGAGATACTGGCTTGTCTCATATTGTGGAGCTGGTTTCATAGTCTTCCCTCAAGGAATAATTAAAAACAATCCTGAACTCAAAACTAATTTAGATTTAAAAAATCAATTCAGCCTTGTTTTCTGGACATCAAGCTGGCAACATCCTTCCCTCTGTTGGTGTTTCTGTTCTTCCTGTCTCAGGTAATAGGTCTTAAATAAGAGCCATTCCCTTGATGGAGATGTTTTCTCTTAGAAGGTCATTGCCTGAATTTATGAGTATGAGGAGTGGAAGATGGAGGGAGGGAATTTATCTCTAAGAAAGCCAAAGTAGCCTAAATATCTAGATATTTAGGATAGATGGAAAACTTTTATCCTAATCCATCTTGATTCAACCTTGAGCAGAACATCTAGCTCACTTGATTCAGACACAGGTATGGATTTTATGTTCTTAGGGCCTCATAAGGATAGCCTACTGTAAGTAGAGTATGGAGATAGCAGTGTACAAGACTTGGTATTTTTCTGGATCAGATGGAAGATTGCAGGGATCATGTCATGGAGTTGAGTTTCTCAAACTCCTCTGAGGGAAGTCCCTTTATAAGCAGATGATGGTTGTAATGAGACATCAGTCCCAGTGCCAGTGATGAAGCCTTTCTCAAAGATCTAGTTTTGAAATTGAGAAGTTTCTACAACACAAGGAGAATTTCTTCTCCCTCTCATTCCCCCACTCTGATAGATTGATAGATGGATAGATATTGGTAGATATAGATAGGAAGCCAGTTCTGTATCACAAGGCAATTCTGTATAATTCATTATCATTTGGTGAACAGCTATCAAATGCCACACACTTTATTAAGGAATTCACATCTACTGTGTTACTTAATCCTTATAATTTCTCAGCTGGTATTACTACTGCTGAGTTACCTGTGAGGATCCCAGAGAATTATTCAGCTATGCTGTAGACTTTAGCAGTGTGCAGCTCTATCAGCAATTACATTTCTATTTCCTTAAGTTTCCACATAAACTCTGGAGAGAAAATAGAATTCCAAAAGCCATCCCTGGTTGCTGTCCCCTGTTGAACACTCCTTGATGAATCGCCTCCCCTTGAGTGTGGGTGAGACCTGAGACTGTGACGGCTTATCACTTGTGAGGCATTCTGTTACATCACACTTTGTCCCTGCAAACTGGACACAGATTCTCTTACTGGCCTTGACAGTAAGTGGCTGTGGTGTCAGATGGCCAGGTGCTTAGGATCTGAGGGTGGGCTCTTAAGCTGAGAATTGAGATTCCTACTAAACAACTAGCAAGAAAGAAAGACAGACACTTCAGTCCCAAGCCTCAGACAAGATTCCAGACTCAGCTGACATCTTCATTCAACCTTGAGCAGTACACCCAGCTCACTTGACTCACACTGTAAGGATGAAAATTTGCTTTGTTTTGTGCTGCTAAGTTTGTGGTCATTTATGATGCACAACAAAAAGTTAATATAATGGATTTCTATGACTTTCCTCTACATATATCTGTGTGTGCCTCATTTGTGTGTGCATGTGTACGTGGGTGTGAAAGAGATAGAGGGAGAAAAAGAAAGAGAGGATGATGATGAAGCAAGTGGAGTATGATTCTAGAATTATCTGCCGTGGATGATAAAGTTGCCAATTTAAAATGGGTTTTCAGTTTTCAATTAAATACAGAGTCCCCCTTCTATTCTCACAGGGGGAGGAACCAAAGGTGTGGAAAATGAAAAACATGAGCCTCGTCACAACGTTCTTCCTCATGGGTCTTCCCTCTGCACCAACAATGGACATCCCACTCTTAGGACTCTTCTTGGTGATTTATGTACTCACAGTGGTGGGGAACCTCCTCATCCT
>PITA01035284.1:0-10585 GCA_004023965.1 Spilogale gracilis
AGGGATGAGATGAGGTGTGACACAGGCTGCTGACCGCCATAGCACCTCCTTGCAGGGAGCTCTGGAGAAGGAAGCTTCCTTCAAATCTGCTGTGAGTTTGGGCAGAATTTCCCTCCTCAGTCAGCCATCAGATGTCGACCACCCCAGAAAGAGCCTGTCCTTCATGAGGCGGCTCTCTGCAGCTGGAACAATCTTCAGAGTGACTGATAACTGAAGGGTGCTACCTGACATCGCTCCCAGAATGGAGGGCACATATCCTGTCTTGGAATCTGGGCCACTTGTCTCCATACGCATCGATTCCTCCCACTTACACAGATGTCAAACAGCTAGAGAGACGCATCTTAACACTTTTCCCTAAAAATACCCTTTCCTTACATTGATCTCTCTTTTCATAATAACATTAGTCCAATATTTCAAATAATAAATGAAAAGGGGAGGGCGCCTGGGTGGCTCAGTGGGTTAAAGCCTCTGCCTTCAGCTCAGGTCATGATCTCAGGGTCCTGGGATCGAGGCCCACATCGGGCTCTCTGCTCGTCAGGGAGCCTGTTTCCCCCTCTCTCTCTGCCTGCCTTTCTGCCTACCTGTGATCTCTCTCTCTGTCAAATAAATAAATAAAATGTTTTTTTTTTTAAAGGAAAGAAATGAAAAGGGGAGCGCCAGGAGTCTCAGTCATTTGAACGTCTGCCTTTGGCTCAGGTCATGATCCAGGGTTCTGGGATGGAGCCCTGCACCTTGGTTCCCTGCTTAGTGGGCATCCTGCTTCTCCCTCTCCCTCCACTCCTCCCCACCCTCATGCTCTCTCTCTCTTGCTCACTCTCTCAAATAAAACCTTTTAAAAAAAAGCAATGAAAACGATCACAATGTATGATGATAGCCTAACTGAACTAGACTTTTGTCATCAAAACAATTTGTAAGCCAGAGAACTGCTTTAGTTCTTTGATTCCTGTGATTTCTTTAATTTATTCAGGTAATATCTGTGCATTTACTGTTAATGAGCTGGAGTCAGTGGGAGGACGGATAGACAAATACCTACTGCACAGCAGCAGGTACCGGATGTCTTGAAAAGGAAGCAGCACAGGGTGAGAAATATTTCAGCTCGCTGTGGGAAAGCAGTGGATAGACATAAAAAAGCACTGATTTCCACATAACACCATCAAAGAAGTATATATGCATGAAATCTTTTAGAAATAGAGAAGATGACATCTAGCCAGTTCTGCTGGTGAGGTAGGATGAGAAGTCTGGAGTTCAGAAAGGTTCCAAGAGAAAATAAATTGCATCTCAAAGGGATCTGGAGCCTGAAGAGGTCTCCAAAGTAACTAACAACTGAGTTGAGTGTTCACAACATAAGATGGTAGGGGTGACAATGGGGTACAGGTGGGGAGGGAGGCAGAAATAGGGACGATTAAGTTCCTTACATTCAGAGTCAATAAGGTTGAAACAAAGAATCTTCAGTGGAGGCAAGCAGCATGAGTCAGTGCAGAGATAGGCATCAGATATTGTAGTGTTTGTGACCTTCTATTTGATCCAAAAAGCAGTAACGTAATTGAGGCTTAGGGACATGTCACCATCTCTCCTTCTTATGGGTGTTTATAAGACACAAAAAGTGTCTTATAGACATTAATCTATATAAACAAGTGGGTTTTTTAAAAGATTTTATTTATTTGACAGAGAGAAACACAGCCGGAGAGGGAACACAAGCAGGGGGAGTGAGAGAGGGAGAAGCAGGCTTCCTGCCGAGCAGGGAGCTCGATGTGGGGCTCGATCCCAGTCATGACCTGAGCCGAAGGCAGTCACTTAACCAACTGAGCCACCCAGGTGCCCAACAAGTGTTTTAAGACATTAATCTGGTTGAAGTGTATAAGGTAGATTATAATGCAGAAAGATTAAAAAATCAGGGAGCCCCATTATGGCACAATTGAAAAGTTTTAATAAAAGGTGATGGTTGTATATTTGCAAGAAAAAGATCCAGACCAGGAGATACTGAGGAATGAAGTTGAAGAGACATAGCAGTCCATTGATAGTGGCTGGAGAAAAGAGAAATGCACAACTAGGAAGGCTTTTATTATTCTGAGCTTTTTGCCGCTGGGAGGTTTTATGACAGGAGGAGAGCATGGAAGATGAAGCTTAGATTAAGGGGAAACCCAATACATTTGGTTTGATATTTGAGATGCTTCTGGCACATCAAGATGAAGATAGTAGTAGACAGTTAAACAATCAGGCATGAAACTGGAGAAGGAGTTTTGGTTGAAAATGTGGATTGGGGAATCAGAGGCATGGAGCTGATATCTGGAGTGAAGGGGTAGATGAGGTCATCAGAGAAACAGGAAGGAAGCAAAGCCCGGATGAGGCACCAGGAAATGAGGTTTCCACCAGTATAGGATCAGTGGGCCTCCAACAAATTGCTGAACTACTTATTTAAGGTCTTTAACCTCTTTATAGTTTGTTGTATGAATTTTTGTATGAATGAGGCATCCACCTTCACTGTCTTTTTGCCATGGGATCTATGAACTCATAGAGTCTTACAAAACACTTGTTGTGTCTTATAAATACCCATAAGAAGGAGAGATGGTGACATTTATTTTTCCTATGAATTTATTACTGGTTCTTTTAGTTAACTTAGAAATAACTTCAAATTATATTTACTGTACTAATAATTGAACAAATTTAATTCTAATTAAAGAGAGAGAGAGAGAGAGAGAGAGAGAGAGATACATCAAAAAGGGCTTTTATAGGAACCTACATTTATGTGGACATGGGGAAGCCTCTAATTCTTTAGCATCCTCTGGTCCCAGTAATCACCTTTTTACTCCCACATCATGACCTAAATCTTGGCCTCACACCCATCATTCTCCAGCAGACACAGGCCCAGGACTGGCTATGAAATTCATAGTGAGTTAACAGCAGCTCTAGCTCAGGAGATCAAGCTCACGTAGCTGTTCTCAATTAGCCCAGATGGTCATAGCTGAAGAAGTAAGGCTAGGTCTGAATTTATCTCCACAACTCATCCTACCAGTAGAGGGTAGTGAGCTAAGTGGAACCTCAAGTTAGAAGTCCTGAGCCCTTACACTAATCAGACCATGCAATAGAGCCTCACCTTTGTCCTTGTCATCTTGTCATTGTCATATCCTGGATCTATTTCCCTTTCCACTCATAACTTCAGACTTGTCTAATGTTTACCATGTAATCACATGCTCATTGTCACCTCTACAAGGTATTTTCAAAACCTATATGCAGTTAAATATACAAGGCACTATTTATTCCACTAATTGTGGGAAGTAAAGATAAATTCAATACCATTTCTGCCTCTTGGTTACTCTACTTAAGGAAAGAAGCATGTGCACAGACTTCTGGACTCACATTATACTCTGTGCCATCCTGCAATACTTTCTACTATAGAATCTTGAACAGCAGGCTCTTGGAGTGGGTGGAGGAAGGTTTAATCATGTTGTTGAACAGAGTAAAGAGCTATGTGGCATAGGGTTAGTAATCTACAATTTTGAAATCCAAAGCATGTTGTAAAATAGCAGAATTGGACAAATAACCGGTTTTATGGGTGGAGAGAGGGTTGAGTGATGTGCTTAACTCACAAGTCACACTCACTCATGTGGCTTTGGAGCCACAGCTTTCATGTTTCAGGGGACAGTATGGGGCTGGAAGCCCCTGCAGGTCCTGGGCATATCTAGAGGGCATACAGGCACCAAAGATGTAATTGGGACTGAACTCTCAGAGATCAGTCATGGGATTTGCATTCCCATAATGGGTAGGATTCACAGATGCAAGTTTTAGAGACTTCATGAAGCATGCAAGATATAAAACAAGAAAATTTCTATTTTTTTAAAGATTTTATTTATTTATTTGACAGAGAAACACAGCTAGAGAGGGAACACAAGCAGGGAGAGTGAGAGAGGAAAAGGCAGGCTTCCCACTGAGCAGGGAGCCCGATGCAGGGCTCGATCCTGGCGCTCCATGATCATGAACTGAGCTGAAGGCAGAAGCTTAATGACTGAGCCACCCAGGTGCCCCGAAACAAGAAAACTTCTTGAACTATAAGAAGAGAGAGCTCGTTGGATGGAATGGAGAAAAGGAGCTGGGAAGATGAGAATATCCACTGCTATAACTCAAATGCTGGCTTGAGGCAGGCTCTTTGAGCTGTCTGAGAACAGGAGCTGTCAACCAGAGGACTGTATGAGGACCAGGGCATTAAAGTACCACTAGAGAAGAGATCATGAATGTGGAGTTAATGAAATTATATATGGCAGTGTAAACACAGCCTTCCTGTGTCTCAACATCCGTGTAATGTATTTTATTTTTCTTGGTGAATTGTGGGTTCTGGGACCAAAAAAAATAAATGGTAGGAAAAGGAAAGAAGGAGCACTGCAAAATGAGCAGCTTCTGTGCACCCCTGAGTCCTCTGTCTGTGTTTTACATGAAGCCCTCCCCAACACTCCATGAATGGTGTTCCTTGTCATCACTTTATGCATGAGGAGACTGAATTGCAAACTTAGAGAAAGTGGACCAGGAAGACACTACAAATTACCCAAGTTTGGATGAAACCCAAACCATGTTTCATTTACTATGTCATACTTCTCTCTGGGAAGAAAATAAAAGCTCCCTTTTCCGCTATGAGGAAGAATATACAATTACTTCTTGAGGGACAAGACATAGACATGTCTTAGCCTGAATCAACATTCTTGTTAGGGATTTAGAAACAGAAAGAGTTGAAACTAACATATGGCTGCATTCAGTGGCTCCCAACTGCCTGGGAAAGAGGAGCCCCACCAACATGGAGAATGATATCAACAGACCTGTTAATTAGTGATATTTAGCAGATATTCACATGCTTTGTGTAGGAAGGTTATGTTCCAATCCATTGTAGGTCAGATTCCAGATTTCTGTCCTGTGATATTACAAGCTTTCACTATCAACGAGATTCAGAGGATTTACCTTAAGAAGTGAACTAATGAACCAGATATGGCAAGCAGTGTGTCTCAAATGGGTTATTTGGCTTACCAAGTCATTATGAACATTTTTGAGTGCTTCGTTTAGTTTTGCCTTCAATTTTGTAACTTATGCATGTAAAATATAAGATTTGCAACCCTTTAAGAAAATTTAAGGGGCACCTGCGTGGCTCAGTCAGTTAAGCTTCTGCCTTCAACTCAGGTCATGATCCTAGGGTCCTACATTTCTGCATGTTTTATAGCCATTAACGGTTTCGTAGATATTCTACTTTTGTCTTTTAAATTCTATACAAAAATTAGAAATGGATTTACACATGAAAATTGCAGGGGCGCCTGGGTGGCTCAGTTGGTTAAGCGACTGCCTTCGGCTCAGGTCATGATCCCAGAGACCCGGGATCGAGCCCCACATCGGGCTCCCTGCTCAGCGGGAAGCCTGCTTCTCCCTCTCTCACTCCCCCTGCTTGTGTTCCCTCTCTGGCTGTGTTTCTCTCTGTCAAATAAATAAAATCTTTTTAAAAAATTGCAATAATATAGTATTCTATATTTGCCCGTGTATTTACTTTTACCAGAGAACCTCATACTTTCACATGGCTTTGTGTTATAGCCTAGTATCCTTTCATTTCAGCTTGAAGTAATTCCTTTAGCATCTCTTATATGCCAGGCTTAGTGGTGAAATCCCTCTATTCCATTATGTTTATCTAGGGAAATCTGTCTCTTCTCAATTTTTGAATTATAGTTTTGTTGGATGTAACATTCTTGGCTGGCTGTATTTTATTTTATTAACATTTTTAAAAGATTTTATTTATTTATTTATTTAAGAGATAAAAATAAAAAGAAAGATGGAGAAGAGAGCACAAGCAGGGGGTGTGGCAGAGGGAGAGGGAGAAGCAGGTGCCCTGCTGAGCAGGGAGCCCAATGTAGGGCTTGATCCCAGGACCCTAGGATCATGACCTGAGCCAAAGGCAGATGCTTAATGACTGAGCCACACAGGCATCCCTTTGCTGGCTGTATTTTAAAATATTTTTGATGAATATTTTTCCATTTAATGATTCAGAGTATATAACTAGGTACTTTAATTATGTACTGTGTGGCAATTGAGGGCAGTGTCCCCCATCTGCTGTGCATGTTGTGTTCTTGTTTCTACTCTTTATTAAAGTTTATGCCTGGTCCCTTGCTCCTTTGTTTGCCAGCTCTGCCTTGTCACTGAGCCCACATGATTATGTCTGTATTCTCAGCATCGGGTTTAGGCTAAGAGTGAGACAGCTGGGTGTAGTGATAGTTTAAAACATGCATGTTTGAAGCAACACAAGTGAGAGTGAGCACATGGGTTTCATGGTGCTGGTTTACACTGCGTTGGAGGTACAGGTCTTTAGGCCTGGGTCTAAGCAGTGTTGCTCTGTGGTTCAAGGTTCTCAGATTTACTTCTGGGACTGTCATTATAGCCCTCAGAATTCTATAAACCAATGAATTCCAGAAATTTTGAAATGATAGAATTTGTTTTTGTATTTATTTATTTATTTATTTATTTATTTATTTAAAGGTTTTATTTATTTATTTTACAGAAATACAGCTAGAAAGGGAACACAAGCAGGGGAGTGAGAGAGGGAGAAACAGGCTTCCTGCCATGCAGGAAGCCTGATGCCGGGCTGGATCCTGGGACTCTGGGATCATGACCCATGCTGAAGGCAGACACCCAACAACTGAGCCCCCTAGATGCCCCTTGTTTTCTTTTTAAATGATGATTCTTCTTAGGGAGTTTATGTGGCTCAATAAGTTAAGCCTCCCACTCTTGATTTAGGCTCAGTTCATGATCTCAGGGTTGTGAGATCGAGTCCCATAATTGGCTCCATGCTGAGTGTGGAGCCTGCTTATGATTCTCCCTCCCTCTCTCTCTGCTCCTCTCCCCAACTTATGTGCATTCGCTCTCTAAACAAACAAATAAATGATTCCTCGGTAGCTACTTCTTGCCTCTGTTCTTGAAAATAACATGCACTTGCTAATTCTCTATTCTAGGACTTTCTTTTGCTCTCAGAAGTGGACATTCTTTTTTTTTTTTTAAGATTTTATTTATTTGATAGAGAGAAACACAGCCAGAGAGGGAACACAAGCAGGGGGAGTGGGAGAGGGAGAAGCAGGCTTCCCGCTGAGCAGGGAGCCCGATGTGGGGCTCGATCCCGGGTCTCTGGGATCATGACCTGAGCCGAAGGCAGTCGCTTAACCAACTGAGCCACCCAGGTGCCCTAGAAGTGGACATTCTTATATTTAATAATCACTGATATTCTACAGTGATCATACAGTGTTCTTATTGAATAGATTGAGAATATGCTATGTCTTAACTTGATTTCTGGGGAATAGAAAGTAAATCCTTATATTTTTTCTTCTCCCTAGTATTACTCATAGAAATGAAGTCCTTTCCCTTGCCAAGCAATCTCTCAACTTGACTGTTTTATTTTTTTCTCACCTTTAAGGCTTACAAAATAGAACCAGCAATAAGCAGTGAATTCAGGTGTCCTTGGAAGTGTGTGTCCCCTGCTAACTCATTCACACCTCACAGCAACCCCTTCCTTCTACAAATAAGGAAACAGAGGCACAGAGTGGGGTTAAAAACTTTCCTTAGTAGCACAGCTGGGCTTAAACCCAGGTAGTCCGGGTCTGAAGTTCTTATCTTAAAAACAAAAATGATCTGCTATTCAGATACAGAGAGTGCCAGGTTCGTCTGAGTAGGCTGACAACCAAGTTTTGATGTGTAAGAAACCAAACAAGAGAAAATGTAGTTACTTATTTAAGAAGAGGTAATTTATTAAGTGTTAATAATATGGACACCAGTAATAAATATTTATGCTATCTGGGGCAACAGTTAGAGAAATACGAGCACCTTTGCTACAAGTTGGCACTTTTCCTCCTTAATATCAATTGTGAATACAGATAGCCTAATCCAACCTGATATTTTCTACTGCCCCGGGTAGTAGAAATCTCATCCTGAGATTTTTTTTTCTCCTAGCATCGGATCAACTCACTGCAGATTCAAAGCTCTAGCTTTCCATTGAGAATCAGCAAACTGCCAGCGGTCAGCAATTCTGACATGAAATACACCGGCACCTTAACGTGTTTGTTTGTTTGTTTGTTTGTTGTGTTATGTTAGTCGCCATAAAATACATCATTAGTTTTTAATGCAGTGTTCCAAGATCCATTGTTTATGTCCAACACCCAGTGCTCCATGCAATACTTGTCCTCCTTAATACCCACCACCAGGAACTTAAGGTGTTTTTGTTTTGTTTGTTTGTTTTTTTATTTCTCTGGTAACACCTAACTTGAGCCATCAATTCACAGTCCTTCTAACTATGGCTGTATTTGCAGTTCTGCATTCTCACTCCTAAATGCTTTTGAAAGCATATAGTAGTAGTAATAATAATATTAAATAACAGAATAGCCACAGCTGTGCTCGGTTGACCCCTGCTGCCTATGACTGCATATGAAAGACAAAGGCTGGTGTATTATGTTTATCGCTGTGTGCCTAGCACACACCGGGTCATCAAGCACATACCAGGAGCTCAATGAATGGTTTACATTCAGATGTTTCTCTCTCTCTCTCTCTCTCTCTCTCTCTCTCTCTCTCTCTCTCTCTCTCTTTTTAGGTTTTATTTATTTAGTTAGTTGACAGAGAGAGACACAGTGAGAGTGGGAACACAAATGGGGGAGTGGGAGAGGGAGAAGCAGGCTTCCTCTGAGCAGGGAGCCCTATCCAGGGTTCAATTCCAGGACCCTGGGATCATGACCTGAGCCAAGGCAGACACTTAAGGACTGAGCCACCCAGGCGCCCTCCATTCAGATATTTCTCAGCTTGATCTCTTATATTTCCCCCAAGATGATAATTGAAATGTACCTATAATTGATTAGTGAACAAATTCTGCAGATAACCTACTATTTAGTAATTTCACTCTATGAAATCATCTGGTATAACAACTGGTTCGTGTTAAGTTAGTGCATGCTTAATAATCATAGTTGACAACCTTGTGTATTTCCAAGTCTCTAAAATAAAATTGATAAGGCCTGAGCTCTCACTCTTTAGTGAACTAGTTTTATGGCCAAGAGCAAAGTCATATCTTTGAGAATCAGTTTCCCCATCCACAAAGTGAAACTATGTATTGTTATACAACAACTCCATAGGGTTGATAGGAAGAGCATATTGATAACTCGTTCATGACCCCATAACCCATAAGTAACCAAGGTAGGATTCAAAGTTGGCTTCTCTGGCTCCATTTTAAGCATTTTATGACTCTGAAATGCTGTGAGACCATCCAGGAATTTCCTGAGAAAGAATGGTCCTGAGATGAGAAGATAAAGAGGAGCTTATCAGGGAAATTAAATCAGAAAAGAGCTTTCCAGACTGAGCTAGGCTATGTCCATGGCTGTCCAGGTTGAAGGCTGTAACTTATCCTCATTAGCAACACATAACAACTCAGAAAACTGGCCAAGGATCAGTTCATCATTTAAGGTCACGCACATGGAATGCGTAAAATTGAGAAGTACACAGTAAAGACGTGATAATCCTAACATAAAATAAGTCTCTTTTATTAACATTTGCTATTTGTTGGATTTTAGTCCTAAAAAAATGTTTAACAATGAAATTAGAATCTCTTCTTGAACAGGCTTAAAGTTCGCCTATTAGCAAGGCATGGAATGCATTAAAGGGGGAATGGTAATGATTATGCTAATATTAGGAAAGAAATCTTTTCTTGTGCACATAATTTTCAAAATATTTTAAGGGAAAACCAACCCCAAGTACCTTTCACAGTATTTACATGAAGAGTGCAGAGTCAGAAATACTTTCATTCAAAAATGATTATTTTCTAAAAAGTCTATCGAAATAAATTAAGCCTGTTTGCCAAGATACAAATTAAGCCATGATTTTCATTTAGAACGATGAGAAAAATCAAGTAGCAGGATAGCACAGTTTCAGCTCTTCTAGTTCACGTATTTACATGCTGCAGCAGGGACTGTATTCTTTTTTTTTTTTTTACTTTTTTTTTTTATTGTTACTAAAATTTTTTTCCCAGTGTTCCAAGATTCATTTCCCATTCCCCACACCCAGTGCTCCCCGCTTTAGGTGTCCCCAGTACCCACCACCAGGCTCTCCCATCCCTCCACCCACCTCCCTCCAAGTCCCTCAGTTTGTTTCTGTGTCCAAAGTCTCTCTTGTTTCGTTTTGCTCCCTAGATTACCCTAGTTCCCATTTACTTTCCTTCTTCCACTGTCCTCCAGTTTACCCCTCATGCACTGCAAGTAAGTGAAACCATGTGATACTTGACTTTCTCTTCTTGGCTTATTTCACTCAGCATAATCTCTTCCAGTCCAGTCCATGTTGCTGCAAAAGTTGGATATTCGTCCTTTCTGATGGAGGCATAGTATTCCATTGTATATATGTACCACATCTTCTTTACCCATTCATCTGTTGATGGGCACCTTGGCTCTTTCCACAGTTTGGTGATTGTGGCCATTGCTGCAATGAACATTGGGGTGCATATGGCCCTTCTTTTCACTACATCCGTATCTTTGGGGTAAATGCCCAGTAGTGCAATTGCAGGGTCATAGGGTAGCTCTATCTTTAATTTTTTAAGGAATCTCCA
>PITA01035285.1:0-10673 GCA_004023965.1 Spilogale gracilis
GAAATTGAAAGTCAGATACTTTACCCACTGAGCCAGTCAGGCATCCCAAAGAGAATGTCTTTTTTTTTTTTCTTCTTAAATCTCTACACCCAGTCTGGAGCTTGAAATCCGCCCCCTCTCCCCCAAGATCAAGAGTCAAATGCTCTCCTGACTGAGCCAGCCAGGGACCCCAAGGAGAAATTTTTTTTAAAGATTTTATTTATTTATTTATTTGACAGAGAGAAATAGCCACAGAAGGAACACAAGCAGGGGGAGTGAGAGAGGGAGAAACAGGCTTCCCGCTGAGCATGGAGCCTGATGTGGGGCTTGATCCCAGGTCTCTGGGATCATGACCTGAGCCGGAGACAGTCGCCCAACCAACTGAGCCACCTAGGCGCCCCAAGGAGAATGTTTTTTTAAACCATATCCTTCTGGAAAGAAATTCAGGCAATTTTGTAATACCATTCCTTGGTTTTAAGCAGCATAAATAAATGTGACTAACTTAAGACATAAGGCAATTCCTTGAGGGGGAGGGATATTGTATAGTCTGTAGACATGATGGAAAGCTAGAAAATCAGGCTTAGGAACATCTGTTGTCTCAGTGTTGCTGCTGTAATAAATGTCCTCCACACATATTTTCAATCCTTTCAGTCACAAATCTCCATGTACAAAGTCGTGGAGGAAAAAAAAATCTCATCATTCTAACTTGTGCATAAGTCCCCCTCTTAGCTTCACGTGTGTGTGTATGCATGCGTGTGTGTGTGTGTGTGTGTGTGAGTGAGAGAGAGAGAGAGAGAGAGAGAGAGAGAGAGAGAGAGGTTAGGGGAGAGGGATAGAGTATAGTGTGGTAGGGTAGAGTGACAAGGAAAACTTAATTTACAGTCCCCTCAAGATTATACAAAATGGGGAGCATCCTTTCCCTAAAAGAAATGAGTTGTCAGGAAGAGGGAAAATATGCTGGGCAACTGAAATTTCTGACGGTTTTCTCGGTGGAAAAAATGTGGCCTTAAGCAAAATTTTTCCAGATAGTCAAAATGTGCTCAGCATATGCTTGATTCACGCAGTTATGATAATTTTTCTAGAAGGGAAAGTAACTTTTTCTAAGAAAAAGATGCCCACATATTCTCTTCCTGATAATGACCTATTTATCTAAGTAGCATCTATTTATTGAACAATACAACTATGTAACAGGCAGGGTTTTAGGTGTGGTGACAGTGGTTCACAGGTTACAAATACTGCCGTCATGGAGACTACATTCTAGTGGGTGTAACACAAAGTAATTAGGCCCACATGATAATTTCAGATAATAAATCGGATAAAAGCAATAGGGATATTTTAGATGTAGTTGTCAGAAATGACCTCAGCGGAGGTGACATTTCAGGGGAGAAGTAAATGGTATAAAAGATCATGGCAAGCAAAACTTGGGGATTGTTTCAACGGGTGACAACACTAACTATAATAATGAGGAGCAGGAAGAGCATGGCATGTGAGGGAAATCAGATCATGCTGCCCTGAAATGTGCTACTTTGGCATAAGGATTATTTTGAGCTGAAGGCAACTGAGAAACAGCAGATGCAAGAAAAGCTGTCTATCCTCCCGCTTTGTGTCTAAGACGGGGGTTGGGGGGTGGGTATACATTTCTCTTTGTGAAAGTATACTCCTCCCCATTCCAAACCAGAAAGAGGAGGACTCTAATTACTAGAAGCACTCTTATTGCCAGAGGCTGTGTGAGACTGAGTCTGCATAACAAATCTTAACTAAAATAACCCTTATCTTTCATTTGCTTCTATCATATATTTAACTTCCTGCAATTTACCAGCCCTTGAAGCATAAGCCGTTTTCTTTGTCTTATCACTTCTCCACAGTTCATTGCTCTTTGTTAAAATAGTATATAGCCTCTGGTTCAAACAATTTCCCTCCCTTACTATGAAGGCTTCTGTGTATATACATAATAAATATATTCTCTGGTTAATCTGTCCTTTGTCAGTTTGTGGGAATCCAGTCACTACACATAAGAGAGTAGAGGGAAAAGTGATTTTCCTCCCATACACGCGTTTAGGTCATTGCAAGAAGAGCAGTGAGGCGGGGGCCAGGTGAGAGTGCAAGAGAGGGGCAGGAGATGAGGTCAGTGAATTATGCTGGTCGCTAGAGCATGAAAAACCTTATATGGAGTCTAGAATCTCTTCTAAGTGGGTGCAGAAACTATTGAAGGTTTTCAAGTAGGGAAGTGTATGTTTTATAACAGCCAAAGGAAGAATGGAATTCAGAGGGTGAGGGTGGAAGCAGGGAGACTATTGCTTTTGTTCAGATAAGAAATGAAGGGTGGGGACTTGGGCTCACATGGCAGCTGTGAAGATATTCAAAGTCGGTTTCCATTCCTTAGTTAGGAAGTACCCAGATCCTGTTGGCAGATTGGATGGAGGGAGTGAGTAAAAGAAAGGAACCAAGGATAACTCCTATGTTTTTGGCTTGAGCAACTCAGAAACTGAAATGGAAATAATTGGAGGAGAGGCAGAGTTTTGGTGTGGGAAACAGAGATTTTGGCTATGGTAAATTTGATGTGCCTGTTGGACATTCAAGGGGAGCTGTTGGCTGGATGTCCAAATCTTGGGCCTTGAGGAGAAATATATCTTGGTGCTCACTGTACAGTTGGTAATTAAATACATGGCCTGGATAGGTTTTGGGGAAGTGTAGGTACAGAGAGAAGAGAGCTCAGAACCAAACCACATTGAAGGGAAGAAAAACACAGCCAAGAGGGGCTGAGAAAATGGGCTTTGGAGAACTTTGAAGAGAAGAAGGATGACGTAGACATTTGGGTGAGAGGGAAAGTGAATTTAGTAGGGCACAAGGTGAGATTGCTCCACTGTGCTAGGAATCCCACTGAAACCTGTGACCACGATTTTAATGTTAGAACCAATCAGCACTGCTGTGTGTTAGTTAATTGAACCACTTTTAGCTATCTAGGTGCAGGTGCTGGGTAGGTAGAGATTGGGTTTTCACGGGATCCAAGTTTTGCTTCCAACTAAGAAAAATAAAGAGAGGGGCGGGGCAGTTGATGGTGCAATCAAGGAGCGATTATAATGACGAACTGTAAGAGTCCAAGCTAGAGAAATGGGTAAGAAAGAGGGTAAAGCTGGACAGTGAAAGTGCTGGACTCCAGTGATTTCTGGAGAGGCTGAAGACTTCCTGAGGGGAGCGGGAAATCTGGAGATCTGGGAAAGAGGTGATCTGAGAATGGGAGGGCTGGAGTAAAATTTCAGAGACAGGAAGTAATCGTCGGAGATGAAGAGGTCAAGGACCTGAGAGGCCAAGTTGTTGGTTGGCTCATGCTTGGCTGTGGAGTCACCAAGACTGGTGACAGCACTTGGGCTAACGAGGGACATAGAAAACCAGGAGCTTTAAAATCTCATAGAATGAGGGTGAGCAATGGGAGGTTAATGGATGGTTGTGAAACCAAGAGGTGGTGGAGTCCAGATTCTAATGGAAAGTTCTTGAAAGAGTTGAATTTTTGTGGGAGCAGGGAGGGGAACCACATCCAAGCATTATGGTATGTTGAATGTAGAAAAAAAAAATCTCACTTCCAGGTGTAGCGGTACGCCCTCCGGTGCTACTGGGGAGCACACAGAGTAGGGGATGCTCAGAGAAGTATTGGAAAAGAGGGGATTTTTGTCAGTAAAATCTGTGAGTTCCACAGTATGTAGTAGAAAAGTTTGGGTGCTTCAGGAAGATTGAGCCAGTCAGGTACAACAATGTGTATGGGGAGAAGAGTCTGGCGATGAGAGATGATCTCTGGACATTTGGACTCTCATGGGTCAGTAACGTAAATAGAGAGGTGAGGCAGACTGACATGGGTCCTGGTGATCTTAGGAGAGGCTGGGCAATCAGTCCATGTATAGCTTCTTTCTCTGGTTTGGAGTCCTAGGTGGTTTAGGATGATAAGCCTGTGGGAGGGTCCATCTCACTAGGGGCTCCAAGTATCTCCTAACCCCCCAGCCTTCTGATGTTCTTTACACCACACAGTATCCTCATGCCTCACCATCCTGATCACCCTCTTCTGATTACCTTCTTCTTTATCAGTATCATTGTGAGCATGTGTTTCCTAGAACAGAATAAGAGGCTCTGAATGTGGACAGGGAAGTACAAAGTGCCTTTAATGTGTTGCCTCTTTTGTTTTAGGTGCTATTCTTATATTCATTTACCTGTTCATGCTTTTCAGTTCATGGTGAAGAATAATTCTGAGAAAGGTTCCCCTTGGGGTACCTGGGTGGCTCAGTTGATTAAGTGACTGCTTTCCACTCACATCGTGATCCCAGAGTCCCGGGATCGAGTCCTGCATCGGGCTCCCTGCCCAGCGGGAAGCCTGCTTCTCCCTCTCTCACTCTCCCTCCTGTGTTCCCTCTCTAGCTGTGTTTCTCTCTGTCAAATAAATAAATAAGATTTTTAAAAAGATTTTATTTATTTATTTGACAGAGAGATCACAAGTAGACACAGAGGCAGGCGGGGGTGGGGGCGGAAGCAGGCTCCCTGCTGAGCAGAGAGCCCGATGCGGGCCTCAATCCCAGAACCCTGGGATCATGACCTGAGCCAAAGGCAAAGGCTTTAACCCACTGAGTCATCCAGGCACCCTAAAACCCATTTTTTATTTTTTTATTTTTTTATTTTTAAAGATTTTATTTATTTATTTTACAGAGAGAGAGATTGCAAGTAGGCAGAGAGGCAGGCAGAGAGAGAGAAGGAAGCAGGCTCTCTGCTCAGCAGAGAGCCTGATGCGGGCCTCGATCCCAGGAACCGGAGATTCTGACCTGAGCTGAAGGCAGAGTCTTTAACCCTCTGAGCCACTCAGGCATCCTAAAATCCATTTAAAAAAATTATTTTTAAATAATCCCTACCTCCAACATAGGGGCTGGAACTCAGAACTCCAAGATCAAGAGTTGTACACTCCACTGACCAAGCCAGCCAGACACCACTTAAATCAGTGTTTTAATAATTTCCTTACCACACAAGAACAACCTACTTAGTGAACATCCATTACCTTAGCTGTTCCATCCATCCCCCACTTTAACTGGTGTGGAATCAGCTGAACCTAGAGTTCAATCATGGTCATGCCATTCACTGTTTTTATGTTATTTACCTTCTTTGAGCCTCAGTTTTCCTTTCTCCTTCCCTCCCTTTCTCCCTCCCTTCCTTCTCGTCCTTCCTTCACTCCTTCTCCCTTTCCCCTTTTCATTTCCTCCCCTTTCTTCTCTTTCTTATGTAAGCTCTATGACCAATGTGGGGCTTGAACTCACAGTTCAGAGATCAAGAGTTACAGTCTGTTTTGACTGAGCTAGCCAGACACCCTGAGCCTCAGTTTTCCTCATCTGTAAAAGGGAGACAATGATACTCAGAGTAGCTATTTTGATATCATGGGTTTTGAGGAGAAAGGATTTAATAAATTGCTCTGCTTTTGAATGAAAACATTGGAAAACTGACTCAACTTAAAATCTTTATTCTTATTTTCATATGAATAGAATAATAGTCAACCCTAAACCTTTTCGGACTGAGAACACTCTCATAGTGATGAGAGAGCAGAAGGCTAGCTGAAGACAAAGCACAAGTTATCACCCTGCAACCTGCCACCCTTCCCACTCCTGGGTGGACGGTGTGACATTCTTCCAGGAAGCTCCCAACTATGGAAGTGTTAATGCTCTACCAGAGGAAAAAACAATCTGAGCTTGATAACAACCAGGCCTCCAGTATCCTGAGGGTCTTTTTTAACCTATGTGGGTTGCCTGGGTGGCTTGGTAGTTAATTAAGCGTCTGCCTTTGGCTCAGGTCATGATCCCAGGGTCCTGGGATTGAGTCCCACACTGGACTCTCTGTTCGGCGGGAAGCCTGCTTCTCTCTCTCCTACTTG
Organism: Spilogale gracilis; assembly: GCA_004023965.1. Lineage (NCBI taxonomy): Eukaryota > Metazoa > Chordata > Mammalia > Carnivora > Mephitidae > Spilogale > Spilogale gracilis. Next base: position 5,876 of record PITA01035285.1, read on the forward strand.
CTTGTGTTCTCTCTCTTGCTGTGTCTCTTTCTGTCAAATCAAAAAAAAAAATCCTTTTGAAACTTCCCTTTTCCTTACTTCTCCCACTCCAGGGTATATAATCAGTCACTTCTCAAGACCCCTGTGCAGCAGCTCTTTCTGCCCATGGGTCCTTTTCCTGTGCTTTCATAAAACTGCCATTGTTGTTATAGTTACTAAGATATTTATTTGTTTATTATTATTATTTTAAATTTTATTTTTTGGTGTTCCAAGATTCATTGTTTATGCAGTACACCCAGTGCTCCATGCAATACGTGCCCTCAGTGCCCACCACCAGGCTCACCCATCCCCTCACGCCCCTTCCTTCCAAAACCCTCAGTTTGTTTCTCAGAGTCCATAGTCTCATGTTACACCAAAGATATCTCAAGAATTCTTTCTTGGTTGTAGGCTGCAGACCTCACCCCCCTGAACCTCACCTGTATTCCAAAACAACATCAACAGAGCATGACCCTAAATAAACAAAGTGCCAGGTGGGGATCTCCTGCTTCCAGGATATTAAAGATTTGTGGAATAGTGGCTTTAATTAATAGCACTTGTTTGTATTTTAACCGCATTAGAATGGTCCCATCTGGCTGGACTTAAAGTTTGGTCTATTCCATTTTTTAAAGGCCAATTCTCCATGCCCCACAGATTATAGACCTTGAACTCACTCGTTAAATCTAAAATTCTGTCCAGTAAGTCTTCTCCTGGATAAATTCCAAGTTGGGGTCTCTCAGGTAAATAGTTTACAGGACAAGGCAGAGAGAATTAGTTACTACTCTTCCATTATTGACCAACATCTCATTCATCACCTTGTGCTAAAAAAATCTCTTTTCTAAGCACATAGTTATTTGCAGTTTTTATTGATCTTTCCTTGGCCTTTGCCTCTGTGGTCAGGAGTCTATTCTGAACCTCGCTGTTCAGCTTCATAGATTCCCCAGAGCTACTGAAGCTAATGTAGAACCTGGTACTTTAATAGCATCATGAAAATCTGGGTCAATAGATAAATTTAATTCCACTGGAAGTAAAATGTAATGTGATGCAGTCTATACTTTGCTTTCAAAGCAGCTCTAATGTAATGGCTTGACAGCATCTCCCCCGGAGCAGGCTGGATGACCCCTGGCTAAGGAGATAAGCACTCCCGTATGCTGATACTTTGATTTTATTATTAGGAGTTACTGTAATCTCTTACTGTAAAAAAGAATGTCTAGAGCTTCTTTAGAGAATCCAGTAACAATTGTGTATTTCTGGGAATTTAGCATATTCAGGTGGCATTTCAAAACAAAGAGGAAGAATAGAATGTTTAATAAATGTTATTGAGAAAATCAGATGTAATTTAGAAAACAAAGTTTATTCTTATCTCACAGTGTGATGTAAAATAAATTCTATATTGGAGGCCTAAGCATAAGAAAATATACTATAACGTGTTAAGATAAAGATTGCCTTAGTAATTTTGGGGAGGGGAAGGCACAAGCAAGGCACCCAACTTAGAAGCCACAAAGAAATAGATAAACAGAAGTACTTTTATAAAATGATGTGTTTTTTCATGATGGAAGTCACCATAAACAAAATAAAAAAAACAAGAGGCAGACTGGGAGAAAAATCTGTGTAACATACATCGTAGTTGGAGGGTTAATGTTTCTGTAACAGAAGCAATGCCTACAATTGTTAATCCAAACAAAAGAACAAGCAGTAGTAATTGTGGAGTCGCAAAGGAAGAAAGACAAAGGGCCCTTTTACTTAAAAAGTTGCTAAAAGTTCTGCACCTAATTCCATAGTTGGGGACCAGTTCCAATGTGGGTGGAGAGGGGTTTCCCACATCGCCAGTACCAAGCAATTCTCCGACTCCAGCGGGGTATCCTATAGTTCAACTCAACGCTGACACTGTCTGCCCAGGGATAGCCTCCCACAGGACTGCTCCCCGGCTCCAGAGGCCAGTCACAAGTCCTAGGTTGTTACCTGGCCTTCTGAACCATTGATTATAAATGAGAGGTTTCCATGACTCCCACCTTTAGTTTGATTAATTTGCTAGAGTGCCACACAGAACTCAGAGAAACATTTCACTGATTAGATCACTTGTTTGTTATAAAAAGATATAACTCAGGAAGAGCCAGAGGGAAGAGATTCATAGGGCAAGGTATGTAGGAAGGGCATGGAGTTTTCAAAACCTATTAGAGCATAGCGTTTGCCCAAAATCTGCATGTATTTACCAACCCAGAAGTTTTCCAAACCCCTTTCTTTTGAGTTATTATGGTGGCTTCATTTCATAGGCACAGTTGATCCGAAACCTACCCCTCCCTGCTCTCTGGAGGTCAAGGAATACAACTGAAAAATCCCAATTTTATCATTTAACATCAGCAACACACCCAGTTGTGGTGGAAAGAAACTTAGAAATAATAAGACACCCATTTCACTTTTATGGCTCTGTACCAACTCCTGAGTACAGCAGACCAAATATTACACCAAAGATGTTTCCACTGTTCTTACTGCTCAGCAAATTCCAAGGGCTTTGGGAACTGTGAGCCAGGAACTGTGTTCAAAGACCAAATATATATAAGAAGTATATTTTGGTAATCTGAACGACCATATATATATTTCTTATGAGTCACAATATCACAGTTGCTGAACTAGGAATTGGGTACATATGAAATCAAAATAAGCTTTGCTTTTTCATATTTACTTATAAACTAAAATACAAGAAGTAGAAATTATATAAAGGGCCATTTGAAAAAAAGATTGGTACTGGAAGAAGTGAGTGCCATGCCTCCATCTGGACAGGCTTCTGAAGCTGGCAGGCTGTGTACCTTTTCTTACTTAAGCAAAAAAAGTCTAGGGTATTGACGCACTGGGAACAGGTGAACTACGGATTCCAACTGACCTCTTCCTGTAAATTCCTCTGCATCTCTCCAACTGCACTGTGAGTCCAGGGGGAGATACGGGAGGTGCCCTGAGTGCCAGCTACCCGCTGGCCAGCTTCCGGCTATGTTGCTGCTCACTTTCCCATCAGCACAGCCTCATTTCTCAGCATCCTATGCCTACATTGCCCCAATTCCAGGGGGCTAATCTCTTTGGCATCAACAAATACTGACGGCTGGGGCCGGGCATGAAGCTGGGAGAAAGGACTGCAACATCCTTCTCTTCTCTCAAGTGCCTTCTAGTTCTTGGAGGCCTGAGAATTATACAACCTGTTCCAAACTCCCAGGAAGAGAACAGACTGGAAAATGGCACTCCCTGGGCCCAGCCCTGCTGGGAGCAGGTTTCTTTGAATGAGGAAAGGCAGGTGGGATAGGGGACAAATCACTTTCGTCCACAGCAGGAAGCTATGTTTGGTCAGCGTGTTTGGTGATTTAAGTTTTTCCAGATCTTCCACTCCCGCTACCTGCCAGCTCCATTTTGCTGTGTATTTTCCTTATAATTAAAAACAAAACAAAACAAAACAAAAAAGCAAGAAAGAGATTAATACTATCTAGGTTTGCAAGGGTGTGAAGGAGAAAGGGCACTGAACAGTGTTTGATAGCATTAGAAACAAGACAGTAGGCCAGAATGGAGTCGAGGAAGGTTAAGCCCATGTCTCTAAACCAAGACTTAACTTACTTACAGTTCCGACTCTCCCAGAAATGGAATCTTAAACTAGTCAGTCAGGAATCACCTGATCAGCATGAGTTAGGTCATCTGTCTGATAGACCCCTGCCATTCCCTAAAGGAAAGTGACCTTGCAGTAACCAACAAACTTTTTTGTCTAGTATAATTTCTCTGTTCTGCTCCCTTTTGCCTGTAAGAGTCTTTCATTTGGTCCAGCTTTCTGCCAGATTGGATGCTGCCCAATTCATGAGTCATTGAATAAAGTCAATAAGATCTTTAACATTTTCTCAGTTGAATTTTGTTCTTTTAATAATGTGGTATCTAAAAAAAAATAATAATGTGGTATCTATCATTTTATCTATTGGACCAACAATCTTCTTTCTAAGAATCTATCCCATAAAATTATTATTCATATTATTCACTATTATTCATTGTCTCTGAGCTCTAGATCCCCATTTTCGTTTCTAATCAGTCACTGGAGAGCTCCATTTGGATGTCTCGCAAACATCTCAAAATCACACTGAACTCGTGAGGCTCCCATTCGCAGATCGGATTTGCATCACATTTCCTCCATATCAGAAAATAGTGCCTCTATCCAATCTATTTTCATGCCAAAAAAATCATGAGTATCTTTGATATTGTTTCCTTCATATCAGATGTCTAATCTATCTGGATTATATCTTCCAAATGTATCTGAAATCTGTCAGTTCTCCTCTGCCTTCACTGTCCCCATTAAGACTAACATCCTGGGCACCTGGGTGGCTCAGTGGATTAAAGCCTCTGCCTTCGGCTCAGGTCATGATCTCAGGGTCCTGGGATTGAGGCCCACATCGGGCTCTCTGCTCATCAGGGAGCCTGCTTCCTCCTCTCTCTCTGCCTGCCTCTCTTCCTACATGTGATTTCTCGCTCTGTCAAATAATTAAATAAAAAAAAAATCTTAAAAAAAAAAAAAGACTAACATCTTTTGGGGCACCTGGGTGGCTCAGTTGGTTAAGCGACTGCCTTCAGCTCAGGTCATGATCTCAGAGACCTGGGATCAAGCCCCCCATCGGGCTCCCTGCTCGGTGGGAAGCCTGCTTCTCCCTCTCTCACTCCCCCCGCTTGTGTTCCCTCTCTGGCTGTGTTTCTTTCTGCCAAATAAATAAAATCTTTAAAAAAAAACGGGGCGGGGGCGCCTGGGTGGCTCAGTTGGTTAAGC
>PITA01035286.1:0-10675 GCA_004023965.1 Spilogale gracilis
GTGGTATCCAAGTAACATCAAGTAGTTTTGTTAAAAATATCATACCAGGGTTACCTTTATAGTTTTGATAAATGGACCATGGTTATAGAAGATGAAACCATTAGAGTAACTTATGTGAGGGCTTTGTGGGAATTCTGTCCTATCTTTGTGATTCTTCTATAAACCAAACTTTTGAAATAAACTGTAAACTGCAAAGAGAGGATATGTTTCCATAATGTCTGAGTTTTGGTTAACATGGTGCTGTGCAGAGCAAGAACTGTTTCTTTGTTTCTTCCCTTATCACAAAGTCTAGAATCAAGTAGATTATGAATAAATGGAAACTTCAATCATTAGTAGTAATATTCAGTATTAAGTATTATAATAAATATCATAAATAATGGCATTATTAAAATAATGTATTTATAGCATTATTATAAATGATAATAGCATTAAAATCTAAACTGAAGTTTTGTTCTATTGAACGTTGTAACTGGAAAGAGGAATTTGTATATAATATCATTGGCAGTATGGAAAGATTGAAAACTTGTGAACAGAATGATCATACTTCTGGGCGCCCAAATGGATAATCATATATCTGGTGTTATCCAAAGGAAATGATCTTCAATTTACTTTTATGCAGTCCACCTTGGAGGCAAAGAGACTAAATATTGTTTTATAGGAAGAGATGTCTTTGCTCTAACACTGAATCATCCATCCCGTATGTCTCTAGGACCAGAGTCATGCCTTTATTTCTCTTTTATCCTTATGATGACTAGTTCAGTACTCTTTACACTGAAGGCTTTCAATAAGCCCTTGCTGACTGAGTGCTTTTCATGATTTTTACCCTCCCTCTGATTTATTGCGCTCCATTGAGCCAACAATGAAGAATAGATGAAAAAATTGATGCAGCTTTTATGAGATCTGTTCAGTTAGTTGTTCCACTATATTTTAAAAGGGAATGTGCATCTGTCACAGAATAGAAGAAAGGAGAAAATATTTTTCATTTTAAGAGCCTGTGTCCATTTGACTGATTCTGGTCAAATGCAAGAGGTTCAGAATGATGCTGACTTCAAATGTCAGGGCTTCCAAGTATTTCTGTATAAAACCATCAAGTGCAAACATTTCTCCTGCCTCAAAGAATTATGAAACTTTATCAGTGTTCTTAAGCATTCAGTGGTAGTGCTCTGACATACTGGTTCCATAAACCTGACTAAATATATAACACTTAAAACATTTACATTGTCCCAATTTTTAAGTCTCACATAAACAAGAAAGTTCACCTGGTTCTGATAAAATAGGCTTGGAAAACAATATCCACTCAGGCAAAATTAACACTCAAGAGTTACTAACATTTCACATTTTGCATGTCATTGTTAAAATAAAGCTCTCGCTTATATTAAGCAACTACTTACTTGAAAGTGTTTAAAAATTATTTAGCTTTTAGCGCTATGTTTAAAATAAAGCTGGAATAACCTGCGTTTGAGAAAGTTTTTATTAAATTCTGCATTAAGCCAAATGACTCTACTCATTCTTCTAACTCTCCTGCAGATGGGACACTGGATTCTTTCATGGATGTACAAAATATTTAGCAATGGCTAACATATACTGGCTCCAAAAAAAAAAAAAAAATAGGACTTTTTTAAATTGACCTTGACACATCAACAAAAGTATTAAAAATCCAATTGGTGACTCTGGGTCTTTATTATTTATAATTCAGGCATGCCTGAACTCTAGATCTAAATGAACAGAACCCCAAACTTCGATATATGTATACTAAATTATACACAAAAAAGAATTTTGTAGAGAAAAATCTCATAATCTTAGAAGATACGATGTGGTTAAGCAGATGTTTGGGAGCCAGTAACTTTCAGAGAGGTACATTTTCTTTTTTTCTTTTTTTTTTTTTTTAAAGATTTTATTTATTTGACAGAGAGAAACACAGCCAGAGAGGGAACACAAGCAGGGGCAGTGAGAGAGGGAGAAGCAGGCTTCCCGCTGAGCAGGGAGCCCGATGTGGGACTCGATCCCAAGTCTCCAGGATCATGACCTGAGCCGAAGGCAGTTGTCCAACCAACTGAGCCACCCAAGCGCCCCCAGAGAGGTACATTTTCTAAGAGGAAAGTAGAATATTAACACGTTGGAACATTTCAATAAAATACACATATTTAAGTTGGAAATATAAGGGATTTCATCCATATTAGAGGCATCAGTGCAAAAAAAAAATGCGATTCAGTTCTATTTTCCTAAAAATATTTGAATCTGATGGGTTCAGATGTGTTTATAAGGTACATATTTAGATCAGACATCCCACTTCATCTATTCTCCTTGACCTTAGTACTTAGTACTCTACCTCTGATGAAGAAAATCCTTTTGCATTTAGAAAATCCCAGTATTTTAACTGTTTTTGGTAATCTACTAAAGGATCTAGTCCAAATATTTTTGCCATGAAAACAATGATGCCAATAAGGAGATGATTGTGCTTCACGCTTCACGTTGTGTAAACAATAAAGAGGGGCCTGGAAAAAGCTCAAAGACTGCAATCTGCTTGGATATATTCCCTATATATAAACCCAGGCAGAATCAAACGGTAGCTTATGTATCTTCCATTCAGAAACCTCATAGTACTTACACTCTAATAGTGTTATAATTTGGTCAACAAAAAAAGCTTTATCAAAATGGAGATATTGATCAATGGCATGTAGGGAACATGTCTGAATTGGCTCATCTGTAGTTTTCTAACAACCAGATATAGTACAAGAATGTAGGAAAAAATGAAGCCCACTGAGTTTTGGTAGTGTAACTAATCTGCTAGTACCGTTGCGCTTTGTGCAGCGTAATTCAGGAAGGGAATGACTATACACACGGGAATAACTTCCAGGGGATTAAGCAGCTTAGAAGGAGCTTAAGTGAAGTCCTGCTAGCAGGGTTGTGTAAGGTTCAATGATTGACATGGGGCATTTTACTGAAAGAAGTTTGAATTAACAGATTAGCTAGCATTTTCCTTGAGTGCTTCAGCTTTTCCAAGTAGCCATACAATAAAAAGATAGCCTTCACATGTACTATCGAGTAATTAAAAGCTACACGGAAGCTGTTTTAAAGATATAGCACCATAATAGCAATAATCTTTTAAAAATACACTGGGTAAGATCTTCCATGAACCCATAGAATTTAGCATATCAATTGGTAGCCATGAAGGCCTGATGGGTTTTATTGGTATGGACCTAGAACCTGGAACATAGAATACACTTAGTATGTACATTCTGAATTAGTCATTTTTTCTTAAACTACACCACACACTTAACCAACCTAACTTCTCCATAAACTGTTTAATTGGCTTATCCTCTCTGGATGTCTCTAGGATATTCAATAAGTGAGCCCATTCTGGTCCACTTAAGTGGTCATGCTTTTTTTTTTAAGATTTTATTTATTTATTTGACAGAGAGAGAGATCACAAGTAGGCAGAGAGGCAGGCAGAGAGAGAGGAGGAAACAGGCTCCCTGCTGAGAGCCCGATGCAGGCCTTGATTCCAGGACCCTGAGATCATGATCTGAGCTGAAGGCAGAGGCTTTAACCCACTGAGCCACCCAGGTGCCCAAGTGGTCATGCTTTCAATATAAACGCATCACTACCAAATCAAAACATGGTCTTTTAGGATGAAACATCTACATTTTACCTCATGTCAAAATCTCACCACAGCTTTGGAACACGTATTAATGAGCTGTGCCCTGTCTGCTGCGTGGGAAAAGAGGAATGGTAAAAGTGCTATAAAATATGGTTGTAAAAAATGTTTCATTCCTCAAATTCCTGTCACAGCCATTGTTCACAAATACTACTTTTTTTTTTTTTTATGACAGCTCTAGGGGTAATAGTAAGATTGGTAGGGGGCATGCTTCAGTCCCTGTTGGTTTAGCAAAAAACAGGAATTATATTGAGTGCATATTTCTATGAGCTATTCCAAAAAGGAATACATGAGAAACAGTAGTGGAAAGACATTATGAACTGAAGTTATAGATGTTTTAGTTGGTGAACTGTTGTACTTGGAAGAATAGGTTATAAGCCACTTGACAAAAAAGAGCAAGTAGACTATAAAACTGACTGAGCAAATAAAGTATAAAAAAAGGTCAGAGTGAAGTAAGTAATGAAAGGCTTTTAGTACCAAGACATTGACTGGAGTCCATTAAGAAGTGGAAATGAGATTGCAGGTATATTTGTAGGGCTGATAGTGTATAGTATTCCAACTCAGTCTGTAATTCTATAGTCCCAAAAAGACAAAGGCAGATGAACACAATTTTAAGGGGGAAAAATGACCAGCAATGCAGAAATACATAAGAATTAGTGATAATTTTTGCTGAAAATAAGGAACTTCCCAGCTGTAAGTTCTGCCACTGGTGTTCAGTAGTATAGATTCACAGACGTGGATTTATCGCAAGGTAAAAGTGCATATAAAATGTGTTCCTGACAAATAAGAAAGATCAATTTCTATACATAAACGAAAACACACAGCTTAATTATGGACAGTATGTAACTTGTAAAATTTCTATAATACCAGAGAAGAGAGTGAGAAGTGAAGAAATAAACAAAGCTAAAAATAGTTTGAGATTCAAGTAACATACTTCAAAGCCAACATGAGAAGCAATGACAGTCATTTTAATTACCAAACAGCAAAAAAAATAAGCAATAGCACTGACTTTCAAGGTTCTGTGTCTGTCTGGCAATGTATAAATCATCCCAAAGTCTGCTTTGATCTGCTAAATGAGATCTACATAAATAAATAAGGACTACTTCCATTGCTTCACTTTAAGTACTAAATCTACACAATATAAAGCCAACTGCAAGACAAATGGTCACATTAAGAGGTAATTCAATATGGGAAGTTTTAACTTTAATCTACACTCCACATACTAGAAAAATATATAACCTAAATATAGCAGTGATACTGGTATGCAAGCACAGCATCAAAACCAGTCTTGTACTTCATGCTTCCTGTTGCTTCTAAGTTCATCCTATGTTGAAAGGAAAGATCTTTAATAATAATTTGAATCTAATCAGCCCAACTGCCCAATATATGGAAATCTACTGACTATTTTTTGCATGCGCTCTCGTTGGCTTTGCCATCTGACATATGCACCTTTGTGCATGGTCCATAAAGGATTCCTGGAAGACAGAGCTTGAAAGCAGCCAAGTTCATCAGTTCTCTTAGTGGGATACTATAATCTCCTTACATTTGGAAAGAAGAGCTACACTGAACACTCTGTCCACTCCTGGGAAAAGTTTACATTGTATACAGTTGAGTTACACAAGTGAGGGAAAGTGTCTGAAGGTCATAAATGTACATATGATGGAGCCTTAGGTTACAGTCATGGAGTTCAAAGAGATGATTCTAAGAAATATTGCCAACATAACACCTGCAACTAGTGTCTTTTGACTGCTATCCACATTTACATGTGCAACTATCTTCTATCAGAATAAGCCTGTAGCACTATCAATGACCAACTCTTCCAATACTTGATGGCATTGGACAGGGAAGGAAACTGATCATTTACAAAGAACATACTATGTGGTTGGTGGGCAGTATATAATCTGCTAGGTGCATGAAATCTCTCATTTTCTCAACAGCTGTCAAGATAGACAGTATCCAATTTTATCAAGACAACAAGCTAGAGGAAGTGCTATATGCCAAGAAATGACCCAGTCCAAGTTAAATCTACTCCTTTTACTCCTGGTCCTGTGTTTATATGGTATATATGCTCCCTCAACAGAAGCCTGATTCTCCACCTGAGCTTGTCATTGATCACTCATACACCTCCAACCTTGAAGGCTAGAGACAAGGTGCACAATCTCGCAAGCAATAAGGAGAAACAGGACCCACAACTAAATATGGTAATAATGATTGTGATTATGATTTCAATATCCTGGTTGAGTTTTAACTCTCAATTAAGAAATTTTAGAATGGTCATTTTCTAAAATTCAAATATAAAGACAACCAAATATTAAAGTTCTGTATCCAAAATAGACAGGTCACTAGATCCATACAGAGTACAGCAAAGAAAGCCTAAACCCAGCAGAAGAGAAATAAAGATCAGAACAGAAATCAATGAAATATAAGCCAAAAGAACAGTAGAACCAATCAACAAGACTAGGAGCTCATTCTTTGAAAAAACTAACAAGATTGATAAATGCCAGCCAGAATTTTCAAAAAGAAAAGAGAAAGGACCCACATTAATAAAATCATGAATGAAAGAGAGATCACAACCAACATCAAAGAAATACAAGCAATTATAAGAACATATTATGAGCAACTATACACCAGCAAATTTGATAATCTGGAAGAAATGGATGTATTCCTAGAGATGTATAAACTACCAAAATTGAACCATGAAGAAACAGAAAACCTGAACAGACCTATAACCAGTAAGGAAATTGAAACAGTAATTAAAAATATTCCAACAAACAAGAGCCCAGAGCCAGATGACTCCCTAGGGAATTCTACCCAATGATTAAAGAATTAATACCTATTCTCCTGAAACTGTTCCAAAAAAATAGAACTGGAAGGAAAGTTTCCAAACTCATTTTATGAGGCCAGCATTACCTTGATCCCAAAACCAAACCCTATCAAAAAGGAGAATTATAGAGCAATAGCCCTGATGAATATGGATGCAAAAATTCTCACCAAAATACTAACCAATAGGATCCAACAGTACATTGAAAGTATTATTCACCATGATCAAGTGGGATTTTTTTCCTGGACCACAAGTTGGTTCAACATCTACAAATCAAACAATTTAATACAATACATTAATAAAAGAACAAGAAACATACAATACTCTCAATAGATGCTGAAAAAGCATTTGACAAAGTATAGCATCCTTTCCTGGTCAAAACTCTTCACAGTGTAGGGATAGAGGGTACATACCTCAATATCAAATAAGCCACCTATGAAAAACCCACAGCAAATATCATTCTCAATGTGGAAAAAACTGAGAGCTTTTCCCCTAAGGTCAGGAACATGGCAGGGCTGTCCACTATCACCACTGCTATTCAACATAGGACCAGAAGTCCTAGCCTCAGCAATCAGACAACAAAAAGAAATACAAGGCATCTGAATTGGCAAAGAAGTCAAACTCTCACTCTTTGCAAATGATGATACTTTATGTGGAAAATCCAAAAGACTCCACTCCAAAACTGTTAGAACTCATACAGGAATTCAGTGCAGTGTCAGGATATAAAATCAATGTACAGAAATCAGTTGCATTTCTATACACCAGCAGCAAGACAGAAGGAAGAGAAATTAAGGAGTCAATCCCATTTACAGTCGTACCCCTAAAAATAAACATGGACATTATGTAAATATTTCTGCAGACAACTAAGTGCCTTGATAATTGCAATTTGTCAAATACAGTTTTATTCTGTGAAATTCTGTCTTTGAAATGCATACTATTCCCTTCTCTATCTCCAGTAATCCTTGAGTCTCTAGCCACAAAGACTTGATAAATACAATCCTTCTCCATTTAGGATGACTCCTAGCTGCTTTACTAATAATCTACCTTATATCTTCCAGTTTAAACTCTATATGTAACTTACTAACCTAAGACTTTTTAATTATCTTGTTGATCAAAGTACCTTACCACTAAAAGTCATCTGCTGTCAAAATATTCTGCCTTCTGATGACATGTCACTTGTTGCCTATAAATAAAGATACTGAAAGCCGGCAAGGCAGAGATGCCTGGCAGGTGATCGAAAGGAGTATTCGGGGCTCTCTCGTTCGCCAACACCGTCCTTCCTTAAGGGACCCCTGATTCAGCCGCAGCTGGCCTCCAACAAAGTTCCAGAACTTGATGGGTCCCTTAAGATTTTAAAGGCGATATATGCCACTCTTATAAATACCGTGGTCTCATTTATGAAATCAAAAGGCTCTTGGCTTCAAGTGGGGCCCACAGCAAGAGACATGGTCAGGTCCAGACAAGGCTGCCGAATCCCTACCACGAGAATTACATGACATGAGGAAGTCAATGCTACTATAAGTATCCTTTCTAAGCAGTAGCAGAAGTATCCTCTCATGTACTGAGATGTGCCTGGGGAGCCCCCATAGGAGAGTCACAGTACAGATCCCACAGATTCTGGAGCAAGGTCATACAATGTGCAGCAGAGAAATAAACCTTCAGTAAACAGTTCCCAGTAGGTCACTGGACCCCAGTAATTAGTGAGCATCTGACCATGGAACATCAGTGACTACAAAGTCAGAGCTGCCCATCATGAGGTGAATATCCTCAGATCTTCAAGTTTTAAGAGCAGTTAGTACAAATCCTCCATATAATGGAAATGGTACATCGGTGATCAAGCTGAAGCAGAACCAAGCATCTCATGTAACTTTTGTGTATAGGATTTAGGGCCTCCATGCCTCCTCACTTTTGGACCAGCACCTCCTTCTCAAGATGTAGCATTAAAGAGGTTCCCTGTGAACAGCATATAAAGTGGAGAAGAGATCCAGATCTGATTCTCAGACGGTCAGCTTCACGTATGTGTGCCGAACATGTTGTTGAGTAGTGTTGCTACTACAGACCCCCATAGAGGTGGCATTAAAGAGCACTGCAAGGGAAAATCCTCCCAGGCAGTAAGGTGTCAGGCTGCACTGCCATATGCACTAAGCAGTCTTTATAAAGAGGCTAAATTAGCCTAAGGTAAGGTTATACATAAGATCCTAGGCAGGGGTAAAGGTCTTGGCTGTTTGGTCCTGGTGTTTTTTGTGTTTTTTTTGTTTTGTTTTGTTTGTTTGTTTTTTAATATTTCATTTATTTATTTGACCGAGAGAAACTCAGCTAGAGAGGGAACACAAGCAGGCCCCCTAAGGATGTACCGAGATGTGCCTGGGGAGCCCCCAGAGGAGAGTCACAGTACAGATCCCATAGTGAGAGAGGGAGAAGCAGGCTTCCCACTGAGCAGGAGGCCTGATGTGGGGCTCGATCGTGGGACTCTGGGATCATGACCTGAACTGAAGGCAGACGCTTAACGACTGAGCCACCCAGGTGCCCCTGTCCTGGCTCTTGATATATCAAGATTAATATGGTAAAAAAGGAGACTTGGGCAACAAATACGTGATTGGGCATTTAAGATTAACTATAAAATATGAGAATATTTGGGTCACAGGTCAATGTCCACCAGAAAGGGTCTTCCATAGCAACCCAGTTGACAAGATAATTTGTCTGGTGCTTTGAGCCAGCCCCTGTCACCAATTCCCCCCCACCCCGCCCAGTACTTGTGTGATGGGCTGGGATTGGGACAGAGACTATGTATACACATAAGTACATAGGCTCCTTCTCACCAAGGCTGTGCTATTTATGCTCACTCTGGAGACTTTACCTGCCATCAGCACAGATTGCACTGGTGGTAGTACAATTGACTTGAGTTAAGAATAAACCAGGACTGTTCCTACCTACTGGGGCAAGGAGTCTGAAACCCACGGAAGTTCCTGGGGCATTTCTTGGTACTTCCATGCTTGTTGACACAAGTGAATGGGAGATCATAGCATTCAGGCCCTGACAGAAGATCAAGTCCTCCAGAGATGAAATTCTGTCCTCCAACTGCCATTAACAAGCTGACATGCTGGCCAAGAATGATGTAAAGGGAGATCAGTATTAATTATTGCCCTTGAACCAGATGCAGTGATGAGGACTCAAATTTGTTCCATTTACTAGCGGTGAGAAATCTTTTAAAGATTTTATTTGAGAGAGAGGGAGAGAGAGAGAGAGAAAGAAAGAATGAGTATGGGGAAGAGCAGAGAGAGAAGCAGACTCCCCACTGAGTAGGGAGCCCAACAAGGGGCTCAGTCCCAGGAACACAGGATTACAGCCTAACCCAAGGCAGAGCTTAACAAACTGAGCCACCAGGTGCCCCTAAATCTTAAGAAACTCTGGCTGACCATGCTGTGCAGAGCTCATGACCAAAACGCTGGGTCTGAGCAGCACAAAGGGCAAAAACAACACAGAAAAGAAGATGCTTTTGTTGTTCCTTATTCCTTTGGCCTGGCTCTCATTTCAGAGATGCCAGATTTGGCGATTTTATGCAAGCTGACCCTCAGACAGACAGCATTCCACCTCAATTGCCTTTCCAAGTCCCTTTAGACTTCTGTCCTAAAGTCCTCTTCTGAGGCTAAGGTTCTGAGCAACAGGCCCTAGGCAAGTGCATTGCAGAAATTAAGGGTGGTCATGGTACCTCAGCCAATGAAGGATGGGAGCTGATGTCTAAGCCTGCAGCCGAGGGACAAATCTGGGAGTCACTCTATTTCTCAGATGTCCCTGTAGAATTCAATCCTGGTGCCTGCAGTAATGGCACTGACAACATAGCCCTGTCTGCCCAGCTGCCCATTTCCCTCAGCTTCCTGACTCCTACTGGTTGAAGTTTCACTCATGCTGTCCCAATCTCAGACTCCCTTTCAGAAATGCAACTGAGATACCTACATTTCCGTAAATCTAGCTATCAAGAACAATTCATACATACTTCTTTTTTTTTTTTTTTTTTTTTTTTTAAAGATTTTATTTATTTGACAGAGAGAAACACAGCCAGAGAGGGAACACAAGCAGGGGGAGCGAGAGAGGGAGAAGCAGGCTTCCCGCCGAGCAGGGAGCCCGATGTGGGACTCGATCCCGGGTCTCCAGGATCATGACCTGAGCCGAAGGCAGTGGCTTAACCAACTGAGCCA
>PITA01035287.1:0-10671 GCA_004023965.1 Spilogale gracilis
TCAAAAAGAAGAATTATAGGGCACCTGGGTGGCTCAGTGGGTTAAAGCCACTGCCTTCGGCTCAGGTCATGATCTCAGGGTCCTGGGATCGAGGCCCATGTTGGGCTCTTTGCTCAGCAGTGAGCCTGCTGCTTCCTCCTCTCTCTCTGCCTACTTGTGATCTCTCTCTGTGTGTCAAATAAATTAAAAAAAAAGAATTAAAGAATTACAGACCAATATCCTTGATGAAGAAAAGAATTTTTTTATTAAAAAAAAAAAAGAATTACAGACCAATATCCTTGGTGAACACAGATGTAAAAATTCTCATCAAAATACTAGCCAAAAGGATTCAACGGTATATTAAAAGGATTATTCACCACGACCAAGTGGGATTTATTCCTGGGCTGAAAGGTTGGTTCAACATCTGCAAATCAATCAATGTGATATAATACATTAATAAAAGAAAGAACAAGAACCATATGATAGTCTCAGTAGATGCTGAAAAAACATTTGACAAAGTACAGCATCCTTTCTTGATCAAAACTCTTCACGGTGTAGGGATAGAGGGCGCATACCTCAATATCATAAAAGGCATCTATAAAAACCCACAGCAAGTATCATTCTCAATGGGGAAAAACTGAGAGCTTTTCCCCTAAGGTCAGGAACATGGCAGGACTGTCCACTATTACCACTGCTTTTCAACATAGTACTGGAAGTACAAAAACAACCTCAGCAATCATATAATAAAAAGAAACAAAAGGTATCCAAATCAGCAAAGAAGTCAAACTCTGACTCTTTGCAGGTGACATGATACTTTATGTGGAAAACCTACAAGTCTCCACTCCAAAAATGCTAGAACTCCTACAGGAATTCAGTAAAGTGGTAGGATATAAAATCAATGCACAGAAATGAGCTGCATTTCTGTACACCAACAACAAGACAGAAGAAAGAGAAATTAAGGCATCCCTTCCACTTACAATTGCACCCAAAACCATAAGATACCTAGGAATAAATCCAATCAAAGAAGCAAAGAATCTATATGCAGAAAACTATAGAATACTCATGAAAGAAACTGAGGAAGGCACAAAGAAATGGAAAAACATTCCATGCTCATGGATTGGAAGAACAAATACTGTGAAAATGTTTATGCTACCTAGAGAGGTCTACACATTTAATTCAATCCCTATCAAAACACCATTAACTTTTTTCAAAGAAATAAAACAAAGAATCCTAAGATTTATCTGGAACCAGAAAAGCCCCCGAATAGCCAGAGGAATGTTGAAAGAGAAAACCAAGAGAAAAGAGAAAGCAGCTGCATCACAATTCCAGACTTAAAGCTCTGTTACAAAGTTGTGATCATCAAGACGATATGGTATTGGCACAAAAACAGACCCATAGATCACAGAGAGACCATAAATGGACCCTCAACTCTATGGTCAACTAATATTTGATAAATCAAGAAAAAATGTCCAATGCAAAAAAGACAGTCTTTTCAACAAATGGTGTTGGAAAAATTGGACAGCCACATGCAGAAGAATGACAAAGTGCAGCATCCTTTCTTACATCATGCACAAAATAGACTGAAAATGGATGAAAAACCTCAATGTGAGATAGGAATCCATCAAAATCCTTGAGGAGAACACAGGCAGCAACCTCTTTGACCTCAGCTGTAGGAAGTTTTCCCTAGAAAGATCACCAAAGGCAAGGGAAACAAGGGCAAAAATGAACTATTGGGACATTATCAATATAAAAAGCTTTTGCACAGTAAAGGAAACAGTCAACAAAACCAAAAGACAACTGACAGAATGGGAGAAGATATTAGGAAATGACATCAGATAAAGGGCTTGTACCCAAAATCTATAAAGAACTTATCAAACTCAACACCCACAGAACAAAAAATCCAATCAAGAAATGGGCAGAAGACATGAACAGACATTTCTGCAAAGAAGACACCCAAATGGCCAACAGACACATGAAAAAGTGCTCAACATCACGCGGCATCGGGAAAACACATATCAAAACCACAGTGAGATACCACCTCACACCAGTCAGAATGGCTAAAATTAACAAGTCAGGAAATAGCAGGTGTTGGTGAAGGGAAACCCTCCTACACTGTTGGTGGGAATGCAAGCTGGTGCAGCCACTCAGGAAAATAGTATGGAGGTTCCTCAAAAAGTTGAAAATAGAGCTACCCTATAACCCAGTGCTCACACTACTGGATACAAATGATTTACCCTAAAGATACAAATGTATTGGGGTGCCCAGGTGGTTCAGCCGTTAAACATCTGCCTTCAGCTTAGGTCATGATCCCAGAGTCCTGGGATTGAGCCCCACATTGGGCTCCTTGCTCAGTGGGAGGCATGCTTCTCCCTCTCTCACTCCCCCTGGTTGTGTTCCCTCTCTAGCTGTGTTTCTCTCTGTCAAATACATAAATAAAAAATCTTTTAAAAATATTAAAAAAGATACAAATGTACTGATCCGAAGGGGCACACGCATCCAAATGTTTATAGCAACAATGTCCACAATAATAGCCTAGATGTCCATCAACAGATGAATTGATAAAGAAGTTGTGGCATATATATAATGGAATATGATGCAGCTATCAACAAAAACCCCATAAAATCTTGCCATTTGCAACAACGTGGATAGAACCAGAGGGTATTATGCTAAGTGAATAAGTCAATGAGAGAACGACAATTATCATATGATCTCACTGATATGAGGAATTTGAGAAACAAGACAGAGGATCATAGGGAAAGGGAGGGAAAAATGAAACAAGATGAAACCAGAGAGGGAAACAAACCATAAGAGACTCTTACTCTCCGGAAACAAACTGAAGGTTGCTGGAAGGGAGGGGAGTGGGAAGGATAGGGTGGCTGGGTGATAGACACTGGGGAGGGTATGTGCTATGGTGAGTACTGTGAAGTGTGTAAAACTGATGAATCACAGACCTGTACCCCTGAAACAAATAATACATTATATGTTAATTTAAAAAAACAGGGACAGGGGCGCCTGAGTGGCTCAGTTGGTTAGGCGACTGCCTTCGGCTCAGGTCATGATCCTGGAGACCCGGGATCGAGTCCCATATCAGGCTCCCTGCTCCGCGGGAAGCCTGCTTCTCCCTCTCTCACTCCCCCTGCTTGTGTTCCCTCTCTGGCTGTGTTTCTCTCTGTCAAATAAATAAAATCTTTAAAAAATAAAAAAATAAAAAAATAAAAAATAAAAAAACAGGGACAGAACAAAAATATGCAAAATTTAAAACAGAATATGTAACCATAAATAAAAAAAACTTTAAAAAAAGATATAGCTGTTTAATTTCAGTGTTTGCAGTGTATCAGCCTGTCACATACACCAACAGTGAACCCCTACATTTAAGCTGATTTCACAGTGTGGGTTTGGCTCCCAGTTAATTATTTTGTTGTTTTTACAGCAATATGAGTAAAAGAACACCTCTAATTCCTGCTAGAATCAGAGACCTGCACCAACTGCAACTAAACCCCAAGATCTCCAGTTCATCTCAGATAGCACCCCAAACAACACTGGTTCCTACAGAGCTTGTACAATGCCTGACAGTTCTGTGCAAAAAGATGGTCAAATCCCAGATCCTAACCTCATGGTCTTTACCCCAGAATCCAGATAATATTTTTGCAAAAGCTGTCTGTGTCTGTGTGTATGAGAGAGAGCAGTTTACAGTTGACCTTTGAAGAAATTCCACAGATCGCTTTTTTAAGAAGAAAAATGTAGTGTCTCCCTCAGAATTTCCTAATTTAGAAACAAAATTCATTTTCATTTAAAATCATTGGCAAAATTTCTAAGATTGATAAAAGAGACTCCTAAAAAAATGCATTTATTCTTGGATTATATAGTTCTCTCTTTCCCTTCCTGAAAGATAGGTAAAGATCGTGCTGAGATAAACCTTCTAATTCTCTCAACTCTGGAAATAACTCTTTTGGGATAACTCTTTTATCCCCAATACAAGTTGATTGGCTCTCAACTCTACTTGGTATTTATCCCAAGACTAATGAGGGATGAAAGCATACAGGAGAATTGGGGAGATTTTCCAAAGTAGCCTAAAGAGGCTATTGAAATGGCCCCTGAGCCTTTCAGGGCAACTTGGGGCCTTCTAAAGAATTTAAGTATAAATAAGCAATTTTCACATAGCAACAACCTTGCTGTGGAAACTAAATGAGTTACACAACAGCCTGTGGTCAAGTATAAATGTGTTCTCTTATCTTTCTTTGTCCTTGTTTAAAACAGCCAACTCTTTCTTAAAGGGCCAGACACTAAAAATGGTTTATGGGCCATACAGTCTCCATCACAGATGCTCAACTCTCCCTTTATAGAGTGAAAATAGCCAGAGACAATATATAAATTAATGAACGTGGCTGGTTCTAATAAAACTTTATTTATAAAAACAAGGCCAGCCTGCCAACTGTATTTTTCCAAACCATGGCCTAGAAAAAGAAATTTAAAGAACTATGGAGTGAGGTTAGACATTTTTGTTTCTATGACATCCCATTTCACCACTATATTTTAGTTGATTAAAATATATGGAAAGAGGAGAGATGTCTTTGCAGCACATGGAAATAGGAAATAACTTTGAAAAACTTCCAGAATAGGAAACACAACCGAAAGTAATAGAGGGCTGTTTACACTGATGGACCGTCCAAGTTCAGCTTCACAGTATATCTGCTGTACTTTGAAAGTTCAAGAAAAATGCTATCCTGTGTAATGGACAGTTATGTCAAACACAGAAATAAACAAAAATGCAAATAGGTCACTGATTCATGCTGATAATGGCTAAGTAAAACTATTTCTAAAATAAGTATCTCCTTGGGGTGCCTGGGTGGCTCGGTCTTCAAGCGTCTGCCTTCGGCTCAGGTCATGATCCCGGAGTCCCCAGATCCAGCCCCACATTGGGATCCCTGCTCGGCAGGAGGCCTGCTTCTCCCTCTCTCATTCCTCCTGCTTGTGTTCCCTCTCTAGCTGTGTTTCTCTCTGTCAAATAGTTAAATGAAATTTAAAAACAAATAAACAAAAATAATAAAATAAGTATCTCCTTGACCAAGATAGATATGTCCCGATCTCACAGTAATCAGTGTATTGCTATACATTCTATAATATGGGGCACACTTCAGTATGTCTGACATGACATTAATAAGCTGAGGTAATCAAAAACTCCTCCCTCTCTGCCTCATCCAAAATTTTGTGTAAGATCTTTACAAGGTACGAGACCCTCAGAAATCATAAGTGAAAAGTGTTATACAAATGTTTCTCAGGTATGTTATACAAATTTTTCTCGGGAGAACATCCATAACTACCAACAGCTTCTCAGAGAATTCTATAATCCCAAAGTAAGAAAAATCACATTGTTGGGCGCCTGGGTGGCTCAGTGGGTTAAAGCCTCTGCCTTCGGCTCAGGTCATGATCTCAGGGTTCTGGGATCGAGGCCCGCGTCGGGCTCTCTGCTCAGCAGGGAGCCTGTTTCCTCTGCTCTCTCTGCCTACCTGTGATCTCTCTCTCTGTCAAATAAATAAATAAAATCTTTAAAAAAAAAAAAAGAAAAATCACATTGTTGATGAATAAATGAGAAAAATGAAACCATTCATGCAACCTAAATTTTCGTCCAGCTTATAGGATATGAGTGGAAGGACAGCAGGAGTTAAAAAATAAAATAAAACTCAAGTAAAAAATGTCCTTCCACTGAAACCTCAAATGTCACAATTCCTTGATTCCTTTGTGTTCATAAGATTTTATTTCAGCTCCATTTTAAAATGTCTTTTGTTCTAAGATGTTCTTCATACATAAAATTTCTTGTAATAGAATGTCACACACACACACACACACACGATGGAATTTCTACTTCTGTACCATGATTCAGGGAGCTCAAAGTTGAGTTGCTACCTTTAGCAAACAAAAGTACAGAATACCCAATTAAATTTAAGTTTTGTATGAGATATACTAAAAAATTACTCATTGTTATCTGAAACTCCAATTTCACAGGATGTCCTGCATTTTATCTGGCAAGGCTAGAAAAAAATAACACTCCCCAACTTAAAATGAAAAAAAAGAGCTAAATTATCTTCAAATTCATGACATTTTTTTAACTCCTCAGAGAACTGAAGTTGTAGAACAAATAATTGGCCCAGAATTTGAGGAGGAACAGGCACCTCCTGGGAGAGAGGAGATGGAAGCACTCACTTACCTGGGTTAAAAGCAACAGAAGACAAGTAAGATTCAGCTAGAATAAATGTTGAATTGGTGAAGGCCAACACAGGATTGCAAAGATAGCACGAAGCTCTGAGAACCACAGAAATTGGTAAAGTGCATACCTTTAGCCCTTGTTTCTTTACAAACACCACCAGATATTCACACACAAAAGACAAAGTTTTAAGAACTATCAATTTTGAGGCAAACCTGATGAGGGGAAAGCAGTCATGTGGAGAAAGCAGGACACCTTATCTATTTCCCTCATCTCCCCTACTGAACAAAAGTCTTAAACTTTGCGGAAATTGGAGGAGTAATAGTAACACCATCTTTATGGCACAAGTGAAAACTCTTTGCAGCTGCAGGAGGAAAACAGAATAAGAAAAAAGCTTAATCCTGTGTTAGGGGGATACATATGGAATACACACCGGGCTCAAAAATCACAGCCAAGGAAGTGAGTGAGGAATTGAGAAAGCCATACACCAAAGACTCTACCTAGGACTGAGATTTCATCATAACAATAGAGACTGTTCCATTCCATTGTCCTTTATCACTAAGAAAAATGTCCAAACAGGTAACAAGAATACTGTGGAGAGAGGGAGCAAAAATGCACAAAGAGAACCTCTTTGAGGTGAAACAGAAAGAGAAGACCAAACAGCACTGCTCTCCAAACAAATTCCCATCCTAAACACAAGACAGCCCTAAGAAATGTGAAGCCCTTGGAACATCCAGGGTAACCATAGCAACAAAATCCTTCCAAACCAGCCCAACAGCTCATAGTATCACCTCCAATCCCCACACTAAAACCTAATGAAAAGAAAGGTGTGTCCATTTCCAGGTATTAAAAACTCTTTACCTCAATCTCTTCTATCATATACAATCTAGCTTTCACAAAATACTATCATATACATCCAGCTTTCACAAAATACTACGAGGTATATAAAAAGGAAAGAAAGAGACACCAAGGAGAGCAATCATTAGAACCAGATTTAGTTATGACACAGATATGGAGTTAATTGACAGGGAATTTTAAAATAACAATGAAAAGCTCTAAACAAAAAAAGTAGGCAACATGCAAGAGCAGATGAAATCTAATGAAAGATTTTATCAGAGAGATATAAATCTAATGAAAACACTGAAAGTGAAAAGCACAGTAACAAAGCTAATGGATGGCACTGACAGGCTCAATGAACTCTACCGGTGAAAGTATCAGTTAACCTGGAGATAAGACAACAGAAATAACCGAAGCTGAAACAGAGAGGGGGAAAAAAAAGTGAAAAATAGATCAATGGCTGTGGGACAATGCCAAACATTTGTAATTTACACATAATAGGAATCCCAAAAAGAAAAGACTGAATAGCATAGAAGAAATGCTTGAAGAAAAAAAAAAATGTTTAAGCACTCCCCCAAATTAATGGCAGATACCAAAGTGCTCAGAGAAAAGCAAGCAGGATAAATGCTAACACACACACACACACACACACACACACACACACACACACCTTCAAATGCTGTATTCAAACTACTGAAAGCAAGAGACAAACAAAATTCTAAAAGCAACCAGAAGAAAAATAAATATTACATACAGAGGAAGAAAGGCTAAATATTATAGCAGATTTCTTACCAGAAGTCATATAACCCAGAAGACAATGAGAGAGATGATGAAAACGCTTGTGTGGGGTTGTGGGGAAACCATCAACCCAGACTTCTACAACCTATGAAAACAACTTTCAAAACTGTAGGAGAAAAAAAGACTTTCCCAAACAAATAAAAATGAATGGAATCATTGCCTGCAATTCTATTCTGCAAGAAATCTTAAAGGAATTTCACCAGGCAGAAGGATATCGGACTGAAATTTGGATATGGCAAAGGAAATGAAAAGCACCAAAGACTGGTAGAAAATATCTATCTGCAAATCATACATCAGATAATTAACTTATGTGAAGACTTCTCAAAATCCAACAATAAGAAAATACACAACCCAATTTAAAAAATGGGATGAACAGGATGCTTCACCCAAGAAGGCATATGGACAATAAATAAGCTTGTGAAAAGATGCTCAGCATTGGTAGTCACTAAAGAAATATAAATTCAAACCACAATAAGACAGCAATACACAGCATGGCTAACATTAAGGAAAGTGGGATTAAGGGCAGAGAGATTCAACAGCTGTCTTGGCAGATCTTCTAGGTATTATATGATTTCAAACTAAAAAGTGGAAAGAGGTACCTGAGTGGCTCAACTGGTTGAGCATCCAACTCTAGATCCCAGCTCAGGTCTTGATTTCATCGTGATGAGTTTGAGTCCCACACTGGGCATTGAGCCTACTTATTTATTTTTTTATTTAAGTAAATAAATAAAGTAACAAAAAGGCATGGGATGATTTTCCATTCTTGAGAGTTCAGTAGCAAAGGATCATGGTTAGTAGTAGGGAAGGCATCATAAGAAAGAGGACATCTTTAGGAGTACTAAAGACATCTGGCCCAGGAAGTTTCTGCCAGAGGGCCACCAGTTAATTCTTCTGAAGTGGACCTTTAAGGAAACCAGAATAAATAACCCTAAAATATCCTTCTTTGACTTAAAATTATTTCAACTAAAGGCAAGTAAGAAGCTACAATTGCAGGGGGGAAAAAAACCCAAAAACTATTTCTCTTCTGCTTAAAGGCAGGGTATAAATCCTTTTACTGGAGATAAACTCTTATCAGCCCAGAGATGATTCCAGATGAATCAGGAAACAAACCTTACTCCGTTAGTTTCCTCCCCGACATCTACCTTCTCACAGTTTGCTGCCCTTGAAAGCCAAAAACTGCTTTCCTTTGTCCTGTCATTTCTCTATTAACGTAGTGTTCTTTGTTGAAGATGCTGTGATATTTAAGCTGGAATTCTAAGTTGCCCCTTTTAGTTACTTTTGGCTTACGTTTCCCCCACGTGATGTGTACTGCATGCATTAATAAACTTTGTTTCTCTCTTATTAATCTTTCTGTTAAAGACGCTCAGCTAAAAAGCAAAGACAGACAGAGGTAAAGTTTTGCCTCTCCTATGCCCTTATGGATTCAAAGATATCCTGGCAACTAACTGACAGGAAAGTATATTCGGGGCAATCATAAACTTACAAGTTTTGGCAAACACAAAGGATCAAATCTGGAATTTTCCTTCGTTGTTTCCTGCAGTGTCTTCTCCCCCACATTAGGAATGAAGTATGATAGAATGGAGAAGACAAGGAGTTTCTCAAGTGAACTATCTGGTACATTTAAGTGATATTATTGCTCAGTTCGGGTTTATTACAGCATCCAATGATGAAACACATTAAAGGTCAGAAGTGGTCTATTTTGGTGGTGATTGTGCCTGCCTTAATGACTACTTCCCCTTGCAGTTATGGGCAATTTTCCCTTTCATTTAAGACAATTCTAAGACCCCACTAGGCAGAAGTTGATTTGGGGCTTCATGTAGACCTGGCTTCACTGATTAGGCCTTGGTAAACTCACCTCCTAAACATTTTCATTATTCAGTCTTAAGAGTCTTTTTAAAGAAAAATTAAAAATGTTAATGTTCTGGATTCAGACTTTAATGCTAAAAGTTCTTTTCAGGTGTGCTCACATATAACCACATAACATCTCTGAAAATGCTGGTTCTCAGAAAATGCTGGCCTCCATAGTCTTTGAATTTAGTTCATGATTCTATCAATTAAATTTAAAATAACCAAGAATATGACTTATAATTTCCTCCACTCAGCTTCACACATGACTACTTTTAAGGAAGCCAAATACAACCTTATTTTTGGCTGATGAACCATACATAGAAAACCACATTTCTGCATATGTATAAAATAGAGCCCTATATGAAGAACTAGCCAGGACTCCAAATGATACTTCTCCAGGAATAAATATGTAGAGAATCAGTGTTTGCTTTGTTGAAAGAGTTAGGCTTTTTCTGGAGGCACCACTGGCTGTGTTTTACTCTTCTCTCTGTTAGTTATTCTAGCTCTGAACATGAAGATGAAGAGAATGGTTTCTCTTACCATTCATTTTTCTCTGCACTCAAGGAACAGAGGAACAATCTCAATCATAAAGTTACCAGAGGTATTCCTTATCCTTCTCATCCCACTTAACTGGCTTAAAACGGATGTTACAATGCTCCACCTGCATGCCACTTCTGACTGCAACCACTCCAGCGGCTTACCCGCTCCAGACTGGAAAAGACTCTGTCCTGGGGAAGACATCCTCTCACTGCAGGCTCCTGTGCCCATGCCTTACTGAGAGCCTAAAGAACATCTTGCACAACAGGTCAGTTTCCTTTTCTTAATCCCAAACCCTCTCTCAATCCCCTTTGCCATGAGAAGCATGCTTTCATGGGGAGACTCTGCCTTTGGGTGTATCATTCATATGGAAAGCAGAGGGTTTCACTGATATGAAAGAGAAGGAGGAGCTGACATTGAGGGCAGAGACCATAATACTTATCTTCCTGTGTGGTGTTTGTTTATTTTCC
>PITA01035288.1:0-10671 GCA_004023965.1 Spilogale gracilis
TGTTTTCTGTCTTGTTAATTTTGACCATTCTGACTGCCTCACCACATTATTTTTAAAGATGATCAATTATATGTATCTTCCAAATATAAATTGTCTATTTTCTACTCTCATCTTACTTGACCTCTCCTCAGTATTTGAAACTGTTGAGAATTCTTACCTTTTTGAAAAAACGTTCTTCTCTACTGTCCTGCTCTAACACACTCACCTGGTTTGCCTATCACTCAGTGGATAATCCTTTTTGACCAGAATTCCACATGTTTGGGCTGTTTCTAATGATTTGACATTACAAAAAATGGTGCAATAAAAAAACTTATATAGACATCATTTTACGTAGTTAGGAGTATATCTTTAGGATATATTCCTAGAATCAAAGATGTGCATTAGTAATTTTGAAAGTAATTTTAAATTGCCCTCCATAGTGACTACACCATGCTGTAATGCCCCAGCCATGTCTGAGAGTGACTTTTCCCCATAGCATCAACAATATGTTAATTTTTTAACTACAAATAGGTGTAGTATCTCAACATAGTTTTAATTTGCATTTCTTATATAATGAGAGAATGAGTATTTTTCATTTATTCATTCATATTTATTTATCTATAAACTGTTGATAATCTTTTGTAAACTGTTGATAGTCATTTTTATTTCTTGTTTCCACCCTTTTTTTTCTATTGTGTTTTTGTTCCTTTTCTTACTAATTTACAGAACCTAAATATATGTTTTGGAATTTATCCTTTTCTATTGATATGAATTACAAATAATTTTTTCCTGTTTGTCATTTTATTTTATTTTAATTTATTTATTTGAGAGAGAGGGAGAACATGAGAGGGGAGAGGTCAGAGGGAAAAGCCGACTCCCTGGGGAACCCAGAGCCAGATGCCGGACTCCATCCCGGGGCTCCAGGATTATGACCTGAGTGGAAAACAGTGGGTTAACCAACTGAGCCACCTAGGTGACCCTGTTTGTCATTTATTATTCTTTTTCTTTTGTTCTTTTTTTCCACAATTTAAAAAATTTTCACAGAGTCAAAATCATTGATTTTC
The DNA here is from genome assembly GCA_004023965.1 of Spilogale gracilis. Lineage (NCBI taxonomy): Eukaryota > Metazoa > Chordata > Mammalia > Carnivora > Mephitidae > Spilogale > Spilogale gracilis. Next base: position 1,044 of record PITA01035288.1, read on the forward strand.
TTCCATGGATTCTGGGTTTTGTAAAATGTAAAAGGCACTCCTTACTCTGCAATTATGAAAAGTATTTCCTATGCTTCTCATAGTTCTTTAGGGCTTACTGTTCCTTGATTCATCTGGAGTCTATTTTGAAGTAAGATGTAAAAAATGAATTAAAATTTACTTCCCTCCCCAACTGTCCCTAGTTCCCCTCCATCCCCCAACTTTATAGTACTCAAGTGACACACTTGCTCATATTAATTAGCTAATTAACTAATTAATTCTTGAGATTAAGAGTCTCTTATGGTTTCTTTTCCTCTCAGGTTTCATCTTGTTTTCTTTTTCCTTTCTTTCCCCTATGATCTTCTATGTTGTTTCTCAAATTCTTCTCAAATTCCTCATGTCAGTGAGATCATATTAATGTCTTTTTCTGATTGACTTACTTTGCTTAGCATAATACCCTCTAGTTGCATCCACATTGTTGCAAATGGCAAGATTTCATTTTTTTAATCACAGCTTATTTAGCCCAATAAATATGTTGGTCATTTTACTGGAATTGTATTTTATATAAAGATTAGTTTGGGGAGCATTAATCAGCTTTTTGAAGTTTAGTGCTCATACACAAGAACATGTTACGTCAATATATTTGTTCATGCTTCCTGTGATGTTCTACAATGTTTAAAATTTTCCTTATATAGATCTTTCATATTTCTTGCTGGCATTTTTTTTGGTGAAGCTTTTATTTATTTATTTGTGAGAGAGGGAGTATGAGAACAAGCAGGGGGAGCAGCAGAAAGGGAGAAGCAGGCTCCCCGCTGAGCAAAGAGCCTGAACTGGGACTAGATTTCAGGATCTTGGGATCATGACCTGAGCTGAAGGCAGGTACTTTAACTGAGCTACCTAGGGGTTCCAAGTTTTCCACTATTATATCCTTATGGGTTGATATTTGTCTCTTATCTTGACCTGTCTTTTATCTTACTTTAGGTTGTTTTTCATTCTACAGAAGATTTCCATGCTGATGTAATCCGATTTTGAGCACTTACCAACATTTTCCTTTATGGTTTTAAAATTCATGTATTATTTAAGAAAAGCTTTCTTACTCTAAGTCTATAGACATATAATTTTTCTTAAAATTCTGATAAGACTGTATTTTAGTCTATAAGAGGAATTTTAGTTCATGCCCACAAGGCCATAAACTTCTACGTTTAATTTAATACATTTATTTAATATATTTTTTAGCTTTCTGTTTTAAAAAATTCAAATTTACAAAATATTTTAATGAACAGTGTAATGAATACCCTTGTACCCTTCATTAATTTTTAAAAATAAAATTATGGAAAAACAATAAAATACAAAGGGCAGCAGAATATTGTTTAAAAGCAATGGATAATGAAATCAGTTTTCTACTTATTGAGATTATTAGTCTTGATGGCTATCAATTTAATGGATAAATCATCCAAAATGTTTGATGTAGTTATGTCAAGACAGGGACAACCTCTGGCTTGCACATTTCAACATATGGCACTATTACTATTCATACCAGAATAGTTTCTGTTGCTCCTTTGATTTCTTTAATCTAAAAGTGATTAAAATGGGATTTTGTAATTTTAAAATATATGTATATATTTGGCTATTATAATTTCAAATTTTATTGTATTGTGATAAATAAGTTTAGTCTGTATGCCATCTGTCTGCTTTTCATATGTAGAGATTTTCTTACAGGCCTATGTATGACCCTAACTGTGCCCTCTCCTTCTTGTCAGAGCTAATGGTTATCTTGGAGTTTGTCTTTAACATTACCTTGTTTTTCTTCAAAACATTGTTTAGTTTTGCCTGTTTTTGAACTTTATGTAAACAGACTATTACTGTTTTGCACTCTTTTGACTTGCTTTTCCATGAAATGTTTTTGAAATTCTTAAATGTCAATTTGTGTAGCTCTATTAATTTGTCTTCATTGCTAGAAAGCATTACAGATATTAATTTTCCATGATTTTTAAAAATTTATTTTTTCAACTGTTGATGGACATTTGAATTGTTTCCTGATTTTTTCTTTTTTATCCATTACAAAAACAAAAAAGCAAAAAGAACAAAACTGACCTATGAGCATAGTTTTTTTTTTTTTAAGATTTTTAAAATTTATTTATTTGACCAAGAGAAACACAGCTAGAGAGGGAACACAAGCAGGGGAAGTGAGAGAGGGAGAAGCAGGCTCCCTGACGAGCAGCGAGCCTGATGTGGGGCTTGATCCTGGGTCTCCAGGATCATGACCAGAACTGAAGGCAGTCACTTAACCAACTGAGCCACCCAAGCGCCCCATGAGCATAGTTTTCCTTATAGTTCACGGCTGACTTCTCTAAATATCCTTTGGTTAGATTTTGTGTCATTGTATTCAGTGTGACAATTTCTATCTTTTAAATGGTGTATTTAGTCCTTTTAGATTATGATTGTTCATATATTTGAATTTTTTAATGGATCTGAATGTGAGTTGCTAAGCATTGTCAGTTTGCTTTCCAGAATTTCTGAGCTAGTCTAAACTTTTACCGGTTGGGTAATGGCATGTGGGTTACCATTTTCTCACATCCTTACCAACATTTATTATTATCTGATTGCCTATATTTGTCATTTTTATGTGTCTGATTTTAATTTGTACTTCAGAGATAACCAGGGATGTTGAAGATTGATGTTGTACTTATTTTTTAAAAATATAGCTGATTTCAGGGTGCCTGGGTGGTAATTTTCTGTAAGGCTAATTCTGTTGTGGAACCCACGTGAGAAAGCTTGGTTTGCCCCTTATGATTTGATCAGGTTATGTATCACGGGCCAGAATATTCCATATGCTATCCTGTGTCTCTCTCAGGATATCTCATTTAGAACCACGTAATGTCATGTACCCCTCATTGGTGACTTAATTTTGGTTATGCAATCAAAGTGTTTTCTAGTTTATCTGCCATAGAGTTACTGCTCTCCTCCTTGCAACTAATAAGTAGTCTTGGGGGATAGCCTTTGAGATTATGCAAATATCCTGCTGCTCCTCAAACTTTTCCCCATAAATTTAGCATCCATTGATGATACTTGTTCAGACATTATTATATACTAATCATTACTATAATGATTGCAAAGTTGTGAAATATGAAGAGATTTCATGGAATGCAGCACAGAAAGATAATGATGTAGACAATCTAAATTATTCTAAGGTTGGTATGCGATCTTCATGTCAGAATCCCTAAGGAGAGCATAGAGGGGAGGGAAAGGGTATACTAGAAAAGATAATGGCTGAGAATAGTTCAGAACTGATGAGAGACAGAGACACCTGCTTCAAATAAGGGAAGTCGGGGCACCTGGGTGGCTCAGTTGGTTAAGCGACTTCCTTCAGCTCAGGTCATGATCCTGGAGACCTAGGATTGAGCCCAGCATCAGGCTCCCTGCTTGGTGGGAAGCCTGCTTCTCCCTCTCTCACTGCCCCTACTTGTATTCCCTCTCTAGCTGTATTTCTCTCTGTCAAATAAGTAAATAAAATCTTAGATATTGTATATGAAGTCTAAGAATCTTAGGCAAAATAAATAAAAGGATGTCCACACCCAGATATATCATCATCTATTACAGACCTCAAGCAGAAGAGCAATGTTAATGATGGCATGGTTGAAAAGGTGTGTGCCAGCACTATTCCTACTATAACCTTGTCCTTGACCTCTAGAGACTGCAGGCAAACACTTTTAAGATAATAAATTCCTTGCCTTTTTTTTTTTTTAACAGTTTTACTATCTTTATTAGTTTCTTAGGGCTGTAAAAAGTGCAACTAGGTAGCTTAAAACAATAGGAATTTATTGTGTCACATCTCTGGAGACTAGAAATCTGAAATGAGGTGTTAGCACACCCACACTTTCTTTGAAGTGTTTCGAGGAAGACCTTTTCTTGTCTCTTCTGGCTCCTGGAACCCTCGGTGTTTTTTGGCTTGGGCAGCAGAGCCCTAGTAGCTGCCTCCATCTTCACATAACCAGTTTCCCTGTGTATGTCTTTTCCTCTTCTCAGAGGGAAATTGGTTATATTGGATTAGAGTCCACCTTGATGACATCATTATGAACATGATTCTATCAGCAAAGACCTTCCTTCCAAATATGGTCACATTCATAGGTGCAGGTTAGGATATCAACATATCTTTTGGGGGGACAAAATTTAAATTGTGATAAATCCTAAACACTAAAGTCTAGTTTTTCCCATTTTTGAACTTGAGATGAATGGAATCATAAAGATGTGTTTTAGATTTGTTTTTCATCCATATTAGTTTGGGTCATCCATTCACATAGTGGTGTGAGGTTGGAATTTTATTCATTTTCATTGTTTTAAACTATGCAGTTGTATCAATATACCACAATTTATTTATCCATCAATTTTTGATGACATTTAGGTTGTTTCCTGTTTTTTGCTGTTATGAACAATGGTTGCTATAAATATCCTGCTCAACTATCTTGGTGCAGATTTCTTGTACATGGGCAAGCATTTCTTTAAAACCTGTATCTGAGAGAAAGCCAGCTAGGATATATATATCTTTAACTTTACAAATAATGCTAAACTGGTTTTCAGAGTTTTAGAAACAATTTGCATACCCAGCAGCAATGTGTAGAATTCTGTATTTTGTCATGTTTATTGGTCATTTGTATTTCCCATATTGTGCAGTTCAGCACTTTTTTCCATTTGAAAAATTGTGTTCTATTTTTTCTTATTGATTTTAGGAGCTGCTTGTATTTTCTGAATTTAAATCCTTGTACAATATTGAATTGAAGTAGTGATAGTAGGCATATTTGCTCATTCCTGATCTCAAAGGGAAAGCTTTCAAGAGTTCTTTCTGTGCATAATGTTTCCAATAGCTTGTTTGTTTGTAAATACCTTTCATTAGTTCAGGAGATTATATTCTGTTTTTAATTTGCAGTGAGTTTTATAATGCCTATATGTTGAATTTTTGTCAAAAGCCTTTTTCTGCATGTAGGTGAGAGATATATGCTATTTCTCTTTTAATCAGCGAATATGGTAAATTACTTTAATTGATTTCATAAATTAAAACAAACTTACATTTTTGAAATAAACCCAACCTAGACCTGATAAAAAATGGTCCTTTTTATATACTGATTTAGTTAAGGAATTTTGCATCTATCTATGTATAGAATCTAAAATGCCATTATTTTATATATCAGTATGAAAGAACAAAAATGCTGCCAATTAAACTATGACACAATACTATTTTCACTTATATTAAAAAATGTTTATTTTGAAGTACCCTTTTTGGCTTAAATGTAGAACTTACTATATATATCACTGTTGTACATACTTAAAAAATGTAAGCAAGGTAATTGGTTAAGGTACTCCTCAAGTGTCTTCATAGCAGCTATCATGACTATATTACCTTAAATCTAAAACTATGCCTTAGTCAGTGGTAACTAATGTATCTCATCAAGTTTATACTCCCATCAGTTGCTTGGGGTGAAGATGTAGCTCTCCAGAGCACATTTGCTTTTGCTCTGTGTGAACTGGAACTGTTTTTTCTTGAATATTTGCTATATATATTTTTTAGAATCTTATTTTAGATTTTCTTTTTTCATCTGAGAATACTGTGCATTTCTTTTTCTAACTCTAACTTGACTCTAGTGATTGAGTGGGAGAGGTGGCGTAGGGTGTAGATGGAGTGGAGTGTGTTCTTCATACCTCTGTATGAGGGAGCTCTTCATGTCTTCAGAGTTGCCAGCAAACCTGGGCATTAGTCTGTCTCTCTGGGCTAAAGGCTCCACACTCATTGCTCTTGTCTGAAACAGGAGCCCTCTGTTGCTGCTCATTAGATAAATAGGGGCAGGGTGGTAAATGTTAGACCTTCCTGGCTGCTGTTTCTGTGGCTTTCCAAATAATCACCTCATTTTCTCCAGACTTCCTCCAGCTGCCCATGTCTATTACCTCTCTCTTCAAGTACTCCTTGAGCTGCTTCTGCACATCTTCTCTTACTCATATTGGGCTGTGATTTCTCCTCTAGTAACCTCCACTGCTTGCCGTATTTCAGAGATGTTATATGATTTATATACCAACAAACCATCTTTTATTGTTGTTATCCTAGGCTTTTGTGGATTTGTTAATATTATTTTTCTATTTCCAGAAGTCTGGAATAGGATGTGAGGCTAGAATGTGCATTCATACCACAGTATTTCTAATGTCATCTACCAGCATTTTATTTTATTTTTTTTAAAAGATTTTATTTATTTATTTGACAGAGGGAAACAGCTAGAGAGGGAACACAAGTAGGGGGGATGAGAGAGAGTGAGAAGCAGGCTTCCTGACCAGCAGGGAGCCTGATGTGGTGCTCTGTCCTGGGACTCTGGGATCATGGCCTGAGTGGAAGGCAGATGCCTAACGACTGAGCCACCCAGGCGCCTCCATCTACCAACATTTTAATAGTAGTTATGGCTGAGTAACTTAAAATTTATTATTTGATACATTTTTAAACTCAGCCTTTTCCTTCCCCTCCCCTCTCCTGCCCTCCCCTCCCCTGCTCTCCCCTTCCTTCCCTTCCCCTCCCTTCCCTTCCCTTCCCTTCCTTTCCCTTTCCTTTCCTTTTCTCTTCTTTCTCCTCTTTCTTTTCATTCTTATTAAGTAGGCTCTGTGCCCACCATGGAACTCAAACTCATGGAACTCAAATTCATGGAATAAAATACCACTAGTTGTTGCTAAAGAGGGGAAAAAAGGATACCAATTCCATTTCAGAAGAGGCTTATCTCATGAGTGGCCATCATAGTTCTTCAGTTTTCCCCTCTGCTCAAGATTCCAGGCTACTATCTGACTTTTGTTGTTGTTGTTCCTCACTGGAATTGGTAGATAAAGTTACTGTTTTCAACAGAATTTCAATGGCACAGTGTTTGTATCTCTCTCTTTTTAACTCTCATTGACTTTCTAGCCATTTATTAGGTCTTTAGGTCTTAAAACAAAATTCTAATTCGAGGAATACAAATAAATGAAGATCTTTTATAATGTTTCTCTCAGATTGTCACTGCTTATGTGTGGTGAATACAAGGTCTTTTCTTTCTTGTTTTAGTAGTTGTTAGACAAGACTCCGATTGCATGATAGGGCTTGGGGTAGAGGTGCACTGCAAAGAGACTTTTAATTGAAATGAATGTAGCCTGGGATTGGTTGGATGTTTGGTGATATAAAAGACAGCGGGGATATAAATGAGCAACAACCATGCCTCTATCCTTTTTCTCTTTTCATGAGTGAAATGAGAAGGTGAAAGGAGGCTGAGAAAGAAAGAAAAGTTGAAGATAGAAGATGTAGAGGGTGATATTTTGGTATTTCTGCAGCATTTCCAAGCTGGTTATCCAGTATTCATAATTAGGAGAGATAGAAAGTTTAAAAAAGAATAAAAAAACACAGCCCACATTTGGTGGGACCAGGGCAGAAAAAGTGATGGCTGTTCCATGCTTATCTAAATAGTTTGTTTCTGTCTTTGAAAGAAAAGCAGGGGTGCCTGGGCGGCTCAGTGGGTTAAAGCCTCTGCCTTCGGTTCAGGTCGTGATCTCAGGATCCTGGGATCGAGGCCCGCATCGGGCTCTCTGCTCAGCAGGGAGCCTGCTTCCTCCTCTCTCTGCCTGCCTTTCTGCCTACTTGTGATCTCTCTCTCTCTGTCAAATAAATAAATAAAATCTTAAAAAAAGAAGAAAAGCAGAATTTTAAGAGGAACCTATATCATAGTATTTATTCTCATCCATGTTGACACCAGAGGGCACTAGTAAATGTGTATTAAAAAAAAAAAAAACCTCTAAAATTTACGGAGTACAAAACTGTTAAGTGTGAATCCTGGTGAAGTCCATTAGCTACCCTGGTTTTTTTTTTTTTTTTTTATTAACCTAAAAACTGAGATATTCATAACAATTTCTAAATGAAGGTCTCATAAACTGAAATATTTATAACTACTCTTCAATGAAAGTCTTAATTTTAAATCTAAAACTGTATTTCAAATTCAAATTTTTGATATGATCAGTTATGACAGGTTATAACTGTTATAGAAATCTTAATTTAAAAAAAAGAAATCTGGGCTTTGAGAGGCAGTGGTGGCACCCGTATTATCCTAGGGTGCTATGTGGTTGGGGCTTTGCATTTTTTCCTTGGCTATCAGCCTGATGCTGTGTCCTGACTTTCTGTGCATACTTCAAGAAGATTGTGTATTTGGAGGAAAAGGGTAGGGTGAAATGAGGTTGGGAGGGATGGGAATAAGGAGGCTGTACAGGAGTTTTGGGATAAAGATTTCCTCTGCACCAAAGAGAAGGGATAGATAGATTGAAATTATACAACACATGGGGCGCCCGACTGGCTCTGTCAGAAGAGCATGCGGCTCTTAATCTTGGGGTGTCAGAAGAGCATGCGGCTCTTAATCTTGGGGTTGTGAGTTCAAGCCCCAGGTTGGGTGTAGAGGTTACTAAATAAATAAATAGAAATTACGCAGCTCAGGTTTCAAAAGAAAATGCACATAGACTTTGCAACAATGCTGTTTGATTAAAAAAAACAAACCTCAATTTAATAAATAGTGTTTATTTTGAAGAAATGTTTATTTTGGAATATTACAAGTATAGTTTGTTTCAACAGTAATTACAGGTTTACTAATTAAGGTTATACATTTCAGGTGTTTATTCATTTATTTTTACAAATGAAGCTAGGAAAAACTTGAGAATTAAAGAGACTATCATTATTTTGGTGAAACAGAAGAAAGTTATTATGTGTCAGGACTTGGTGTTAAGCAGATATGGGAAGGACTTAGTTTCCCAGAAGGAATTGTATGGGGAAGAAAAGAAAATCACTAAATTTTAGAATAAAATGTGTTGAATGTGAACTTTGTCTCAGCAGGTTCAGTTTCTGTAGTGCCAGTCTTTGCAATTTCTCCTGCTTCTAATGCTTCATTTTTATTATCATAACAAACATTAACAAATTATATGGGGTTCTCTTAGAGTGAGGAAAAACTTCTCTACTTTTCTTTCTCTGTTAAAATAAAGCTAATTTAAAGAGGATAAAAGACTATAGTTTTAAAAATTGTCATTGTCTTTGGAGTTATGCTTGGTAAAAATCCCAAACTAACTTCAGCAACCCTGTACCACATCTTTTCTGCCTGAAACCTTAAAACAAAAGCAGATGTTGACTGACCCTGTTCTGTCTGCATGTACTGGCTCCGTCTTCACCAGCGGCTAATCTTGGTGCATTCACAAGAAAACCAGTCGAGCCAAACCTAGCAAAATGTTTGCTGTTGTATTCATAATTTGTGAAGGCACAAAAAGGGGTCTCAGACCCCAAACTGAGAATTTCTCCAGGAAAATTACTCTAAACCATTTCCTCTATAAATTTATAAATTTCCTCCCAGCTTCTAGTCACCAGGTATCTCTTCTTTGCTAGTCCATTTCTTGCCCTGATCTGCCCTCAAGAAACTCTTGATTCTGCTACTTCTTCCCCCATTTTGTTTTTCAGAGTAGCTTCTTTATTCCCTTGAAAAATGCCATCTTCTCATGAAAAGTGGGAACCATGTGAGGCTTCATTTAGTCAGAAGTGGGCTATCAAAGCAGCATCTCAGTAGAATTGCCCCTATTTTTTTTCCTTCTTCTCATGTAATTTTCTTTTTTCTTTTTTTTTTTTTTT
>PITA01035289.1:0-10668 GCA_004023965.1 Spilogale gracilis
TCCTCGGTCTCCGGGATCATGACCTGAGCAGAAGGCAGTCGCCTAACCAACTGAGCCACCCAGGTACCCCCTATTTTTATACTTCTTATATAACATTATAACTCTTCACTCTTCAAAGAAAGTTTTCAGATTATTTTTCTGAAATGAGCCTCGAAACATTCTCATCCATACTGCCAAGGCCCTGAAACCTAGAAGTATGGTACCCATGAACCAGCTGAATCAGTTTTAGCTGCTACCAACCACACCCCAGTTGTCCTCTTGAAAAAGATAATGCTAATTTAAATGTCATTTTGGATATCTGCTCCATTACCACCCTTTTTTTCTCTGTCCTCCAGCATTCCACCAGCTGAGATGGTGAAATAGAACACCAAGTAATTTCATTTAAGAGATGAATTTTGGCACTTTATTTAGAGACTATATAAAAAAGGCATAAAGAACTTGTAAATTTTACTGACTAGTTTTTTTTTCCTTCTCTGTACAGTTGCTCTTTTCTTGTCTGTTAGGTTTTTCTAGAAGCATCTCCCTACCTCCCCTCCCCGCCTTTTAATTAAAAGGGAATTCATTCCCTAGATAGTTGGAATACTCCCATGGGACTGAACTCCTGGAAACCAACTGTCTTTTCTGGTTTGGCACACAGACAAATGGCCAGCCACAGAACTACCATGAAGTTATTTCTGAGACCCATGGATTTCTTTTCTTATTCTATTTGAGGTTATGCAGTTGGAGCCTCCCCTCATATATACTTTTCAAGAAAGTTGCACTGATTCCTTTTCCTCTGGGCCTGTGTCTCCACTACTGGAAGCCCTAAGGAGGCTTTTAAAACTGAACATACCCTTTGGGAGTCAATACACAATGGTTGAACTAAGAGTGACTTGATCTGATGTTGGAGGTTTTGTTAACCACGGAACCGATGGTCAGAGAAACTCTAGTGGTTTTCTTCTTTATCCTGTTGTGGAAACAAAACCAAACACAGTCCAGTGAAAGGAAGATTAGAGGCAGATTTGATAGAAATGTCTCACTGTATTCATTTGGCATGTATCACATTTTTACTATAATCTTTATTTATTTATTTTAGATTTGTACAGTAATTTCAGTTTTTTCCCCTTTTGATCAGTTAGTGGATTATGGTTCCTAATAGTTTTGCTTTAAATATCCTTTGTCTTAGTCTGATAATTGATGAACTCTTGCTAAACACTTATGCAGAAGAAATAATTTATAAAGCAGATAATCACTTTAAAATTTGGAAAATTTTAGGGTTTCTTTTTTTTTGGTGTATTTTTTAAAGTAGAATTTCCCCTATATTCATATGGCAACAAAGCACATTCACACACACATTCTGTACTTACTCTGACATTTCTGTAGCATATCCCAAGCACAATCACAGAAAGAAATGTTTTCTTCCCTCTTCCCTTGTAAGAAAGAGAAAAAAGAAATCTGTATAGAGTTCATTGGCATTTAATAAAATTTAGTTTACTTGTATAGTATGCACAGTAGGACCAGCAAATTAGTGAAGGTCAAGAGGTGAATCCAGAAATCTGAATTCTTTTTTTTTATAAAGATTTTATTTATTTATTTGACAGAAACTCCACTAGAGAGAGAACACAAGCAGGGGGAGCGAGAGAGGGAGAAGCAGGCTTCCTGCCGAACATGGAGCCTGATGTGGGGCTCCATCCCGGGTCTCCAGGATCATGACCTGAACCGAAGGCAGCTGCTGAACGACTGAGCCACCCAGGTGCCCCCAGAAATCTGAATTCTTGACTAAGCTTGGAAGTACTTTAATATTTTCCATTTAAAAAATTCAGACATTTACCTTTATAGAGCTATAGAGATTGTACCCAGAAGAGCTATTGAATCATTTCCCCAAAACAGCATTTTATGGGGCAGATATTATTGTCTTGTGAATTTGTGTTTTGATCAGACGTCTTCAGAATATTTGTTACAATAAGAAATCTGTTGACACATTGCTTTGTTGAAGGATGTTGTCACTGTTCATATTATCTCTGAGTACTTAGTAGAGGAGTCTATCTCAATTCTTAGTATCAAGAATGCTCAAATACATTACATTTACTCATGTCTATATATATAGTATTTTTAATGTATATGTAGTATTTTATAATTTGTAAGATCAAAAAAAATCTGTGAACTGGAACTGCCTTTTTATTAAGGGTAGTTTTTTTTTATTTTCAAAGGACAGATAAAATTATTTTGTGGTAGTTCAGAAGAAGATAGGTTCTGTCATTGTACATGTGCTAAAGGAATTGCAAACATGCATAGATTACCTTTATGTCCAAAATATCTACAGATTCTCTAAACAGGCTAGAGTCAGACTTGGAAGTGTTGCCTGTATTTATTTGACTTGAATCATTTTTCTAATGAATGAAGCCTTCACAAATACCTCAGCTTTTGAACTGTTGAACACTTCCTGATGTCTCCTTTGTGAGGTCCTCAGGAGCAACACAAAGGAGTTTAGAGTTAACTGACACAATGAAACTATATGAAGAGATGAGTTGTGCAAAAGACATATAATAATAAGATACTACCTCAGCAGGTATTATAAGGCATCAGAAACTTTAATGTCATAGACATGAAATGGTGCCAGGGACATCACAAGACAGCAGATCATCACCCAATAGGCTGTTAGAAATAACTGCAAACCTGAAGAAGATAAGCTTGACTGGTCCAGGAGAACTTTCTGCCCACAGTCAACCTTCATCTGAACTTTGAAGAATGTTAAAATTGGAAAATCAGTAGTGTGTAAGTATGTGAGTTGGGGATGGGTGTTATTAGCGATGCAGTGAATAGTGGTAGGGGATGGATAGAAAAAGGAAGTAAATAACATTTAGGGAACATTAAGCTGTGTGCCAGATACTGTGCTGCTCTCTTTATATCACATGTGGGGAAAGCATCCCAAAGCCATTCAATGATGAGGAATGCTCTGGAATCAGATTGTTCAGATTTACCATTTATTAAGTATATTAGGCTTCCCTCTAAGCATCACATTTCCCATTCTGTAAAGTAGGCACAATAATAGTACTTATTTATAAGGTTGTTTAGAGCATTATGTGAGATAGCCCACAGAAGCACTTAATGCAGTCATGTATCAAGCACTCAGTAATTATTAGCTGCTATTACTATTGTGACTGTGGTTGTCATGTATAGATCTAAGTGAATTTCCACCTTTCCTAAGAGGTTTGTTTCTTTCTTTTTTAAAGATTTTATTTATTTCAGAGAAAGAGAGAGAGAGGGAGGGAGAGAGTACAAGCAGGAGAAGGGGCAGAGGGAGAGAGAGAAGCAGACTACCCTCCTGAGCAGGGAGCCCGTTGTGGGGCTTAATCCCATGACCTTGAGATCATGACCTTAGCCAAAGGCAGATGCTTACACGACTGAGCCACCCCGGCATCCTAACCCAGATATTTCTAATTTAGCTCTCTTTGACTTTCTTCTCTTGTGAACTTAAAACCTCTTTCATAGGCTTTTGTTTTAATTACTAATTATTGTGTACTTTCCTTTGGAAGCTCCTTAAGGTTAGGGATCTTTTCAAATGTGTCCCATCCTCAAAGTAGCTAGCCTAGTGTTGAACACATAGTGGATGTGGAGATGATTGATTTCATAGATTAATGCATAAGGAGATGCTATTAATAGTCTTAGGAGATGTGTGTTGTTTTGTGCTGTTGCCTTCAACCCCATCCTACAACTAAGAGCAATTGAAATAGATTCCTCCTCTTTTGATGCTGGCAGGAAGTCCTCATACCACACCAGCCATTTTAGATGCAGTTAACGAGCCACCCATCATTGAAGACCAAGAAAAGATTTGGGAAATATTGTCTGACATTTTTCAAGAGCAAAACTGAGGTTGTATTATTTGCTCAAGATCATGCAGTCTTGGTACAGGAGTCAGGATTAGAAGGCGCCTGGGTGGCTCAGTCAGTAAGCGTCTGCCTTTGGCTCAAGTCACCATCCCAGGGTCTTGGGATCAGCCCACATCAGCCCACAGGAAGCCTGCTTCAACCTCTTCACTCCCCCTGCTTGTGTTCCCTCTTTTGCTGTGTCTCTCTCTGTCAAATAAATAAATCTTAAAAAAAAAAAGTCAGGATTAGAATACAAATACATCTTCTAGTGCAATCCATATACACTTTTAGCAAATGGCTTCTGTATTACCAAATAAATGTAAAACTGTGGATATTAGTCTGAGTAGTTGAGACTGTAGTGATTTTTTTCTTTTATCAGATTACATTGTATTTATGGTTCTGAATTCAGTAGGTAATCAAACAGTCCTTTTACTTTGTATATAAACTCCATGAGGTCAGAGACTTAGTCTCTCTTGTTCACCCTTGGATTCCTAGTGCCTAGTATAGTGGAGTTGGCTGAGACTTCATTTGAGAATGTTTGTGTGGCTTCTAGAGATTCTAACCTTGGAGTGTTAGACCCTGGAGAGAAACCTTGTATACATCAGGGACACTCTGGCTGTGGTAGCAAGATAAAAATGAAATGCTTCCCCTCATGGGAAGAGAAGGATCAAGTGAAAGAGTGTCTGTGAAACATTTGGAACTTCTTGGAAGAAACATACCTTATAAATAAATATAAGGTCAGTTGGTTCAAGAGGCTAGAGTTTCCTCTAAGCTGTTTGGCATGTCTCACAGGAGAAGCTGGAAAATAGCAACAGAATAGTTTTGGTGGTGGATGAGATTTAGGTTTTTGCCCACCTTGAAACTGCCCGATGTCCAGAGGCTAATGAGAACAAAAAAGAGAAAATCCAGTCCTTATAAAGGAAAGGTAATACTGGGCCTTCTAAATTCCAGCTGCCTCCTGTTATAAGTAGGAACAATCAAACTTCCTGGGCAAGGCACCAGACAGCCCCTGCTGTCACTTAATCCCATGGAGTGATGAGGCCTGGCAGGACTTCCTCTCTCCTGTTCCTGATCTTCCAGCCAATGAAAGGACACAGTGATAACTAATGGAACCAAGAAGTCCCCTGCATCTTACTTTGTATATGCTTCTGGTTAGCATGAATTAAACATTTTGTGTCTAAAGATCATAAAGAAAAGGATAAAAATATAGGCCAGCCACATAGTTTGGGAGAGAGAGCATTAATTCAGGATTGAGAAAAATCTAGATTTTGATTCTATGATTGTTAAATTCGTTATATGACATTGGGGAAGACCCTTTGAGGTCTCAGTTATCCCATATCTAATGAGAAGTGAGAGGGTAGATGGTCCCTAAGGTTTCTTCTAGGTCTATTAGCTCTTTTTTAAAATATTTTTAAATTCTCAGAGTCTGTGCCTTAAAAATCTCTGATTTCTGTAATTACTGGGGCAGATGAAATTCCATCAGAGGATAAGAGAAAGATGAACAAAAGCAAAAGTGGTCAGTGCTTAGGCCGCTCTAGCACCCTGAGGTTTGAAAGATAAGTTGAGCTTTAGAAGTTACTTAGTTTAAAATGTTATTTATTTATAAAAGCAAACCTTTCAGAACTCACATTGGTTCAGTGGTAAAACAAAACCGAATGTGAGAACCATTACTTCTTCCCCACTTCAAGAAAAGGAAGAATTTGTAAGGAAAGGTTCTTTTTAAAATATTGACTTCTCTTGCTGAAGCTACTCTAGTATTTACATTCAGTTTTCATGTATTTTTCTTTAGGGAATGGAAAAGGAGGTTTTCAAAGAAAAAAACAAACAATAACCCCTAGCTTGACTGCTGTGCGGCATTTCCACTTGTGAAAATGTGGATTCTCAGTACGTGTGGGCCCTACATGTGACATGTCCTGAAGTGTTCTTTCTTGATTTTAGGTAGCACTCGGGATGTCCTTGAGAGAAAAAATAGCTAGGGATTTTACTTTCGTGATGAGTTATGCTAGCAGGCTTCATGGTTCACGTAAATGGTAACCTTTGCTGAGTGTAACTCTAGCTCTTTGTAAAGAGAACGGAATTAGACTCTGCCAAATGAAGAGTCCAAGATCTTGGCAGTCTTACCCTGGAGAGATTACAAGATACATAGAGATCGCACAAATGAACAATGCTGATATCCTTATAACATTGTCTGGATAGCTAGGATGTTTGCAGCGTTATACTAGCTTCATGGATATAATGTAGGTTCAGTGGTCTGAAAAGCAGAACCTTAGAGGTATTTAAAAGTGAACAACTCAAGAATCTGATAGTAGCTACAATAGGCCAAAATTGCAGAAAGAGAAGTGATGTAAGGCAGGTTAGCAACATAAAATGTTTTATTTTCTTTATTATTATTATTTTTTTTGAGAGAGAGTGCGTGTGTGAGTTGTGGGGGAGGGGCAGATGGAGAGAGAGAATCTTAAGCAGGCTCTACGCCCAGTGTAGAGTCCCACAAGGAGCTCGATCTCACAACCCTGAGATCATGACCTGAGCCGAAATCAAGAGGCAGATGCTTAACCAGCTGAGCTACCCAGGTGTCCCTCATATGTTTTAAATGTCACATTATAGTGAGAAAACTTAAGTAAATTCATACAGTAAGCTAAAGTTGGTGCATCCTTACTAAGTGTTACTTATTTGAGTTGATGGAAGAGTTTATTGTGCTGTTCCAATATGTTTTCTTTTGTTTGCCTATTTTATGATTTAGTGTTTATTTTAAATATTTGTCTCTTGCTTGACAACAAATGGCATACTAAATAACCTATATCCACAGAAAGCTAATTAATTTGCGTTGTCCACGAAGCATGAGATACTGTAGAAGACACTCTTTGCACATTATTCCTAACATAGCAAGAGGAAGAACAACTAGTTGAGGAAGGAAGTACATGAGTTCGGTCAGAAAGGAGTTGTGGGTTGTGTGTATGTGTGATGATTTCTGTCACTTTTTGAACAAAGCCAGAGCTGCTGTGGCCCACCAGTGTTAGTCCCTGTGAAAATGAATGGATTTGACTTTTGAACATACCCAGGTTTTAAGAGAAGGTGGTGTATGACATCTAGTGAGCATTTTTTTTCCCTTTTATAGAGAGAATGAGTGCGTATATGAGCTGGTAGGGGGAGGTAGAGGGTGAGGTGGAGAGAGAATCTCAAGCAGGCTCCATGCCCAGCATGGAGCTCAAGCCGGGCTGCATCTCATGATCCTGAGGTCATGACCTGAGCTGAAACCAAGACTCAGATGCCCAACTGCCTGCGCCACCAAACTGAGTATTTTGATGATGATTTTGGAAAGTTCTTAAGGAAGTTTTAGTATATAGAAAGTTCTACAAATGCACCATGCCATTTCTTCCCGTTTTCTTTTCTTTCTTTCTTTTTTTTTTTCTAAGATTTTTATTTATTTATTTGATAGAGAGAGAACACAAATAGGCAGAGTGGCAGGCAGAGGGAGAGGGAGAAGCAGGCTCTCCGTTGAGCAGCGAGCCCGATGCAGGGCTCGATCCCAGGACCCTGGAATCATGACCTGAGCAGAAGGCAAACGCTTAACCAACTGAGCCACCCAGGTACCCCACTTCCCCAGTTTTTCTAGACCATTTTCTAGCAGCAGTGGGTTTTTATTTTTTCTGGCTGTCTTTATGCTTTACCATACTGCCTTCATGTTTGTCTCTGTCTCTCTTTTGTTCTTACTCTCTTCCTTTTCTGAAAAAAGAAGTAACCTGTTTTTATTTTCAACAAGTTAAAGTATTGTGAAGGATGGGCTGTTGTTTTCTACATGACTAGAAATTTTACTTGATCACATTTAATATTTTGCTTCTTCCCCAGAGTTTATCAGATTTCTTGATTTTACACAGTGCCAAGCCAGGAGCGCTGTATCAAGGATATTATCAGTCATGTCTCTCCATGTTAGAATAAAATACTCACTGTTATATGAATATAGTTGACCTACAATGCTACATTAGTTTATGGGGTACAGCATAGTGATTCATCTATATAACATCACTGTATGTTATACTAGTTTCATCACAAGTGTAGCTGCCATCCTTCACCATACAATGTTATTACAGTATCATTGACTGTATTTCCTATGCTATCCCTTATATTCCCATGACTTTTATTCCCATAACTGAAAGCCTGTATCTCCTACTCCCCCTCATCCATTTTGCTCTTCTCCTATTCCCTTCCCTCTGGCAGCTGTCAGTTCTTTACATTTGTAGGTCTGATTCTGCTTTTTGTTTTGATTATATTCATTTGTGTTGTGTTTTTTAGATTCCACATATCAGTGGAATCATATGGTATTGTCTTTCTCAGTCTGACTTGCTTCACTTGGCATGATACTCTGTAGGTCTATGCATGTTGCCTCAAATGGCAAGAGCTCACCATTTTTTATGACTGTGTAATATTCTATTGTATGTGATTTGTGTGTGTGCCACATCTTCTTTATCCATTCATCTATCTACAAAGCTATTTTAAAAGATAAACTATTTAATTTTCTGTATGCTACATTCTCAGTGGCATACAGAATTCTGTTTGGATATCTATGTGTCTGAACCTTCACTGCACTGGTTTTCCTATTGTCAAAGTCCACTTGTGCATGGCCTTTCTCAGGGTGCTTCTCCATCAAAATATAGGGTGCCTGGTCTTTATTAGGAATGTCACTACTTCTTCTCCCTGATGCTGAGATCCTAGTGGGCTTGGAAAAAAGTGGGACATATCAAGGAGCTCTTTGGGGGTGTATGGTCTTTCGCCTGTGACTTGATGTTTTAGGTCAGGAATTTGAGAAGCATTAAGTGTGCAATTCATTTCTGATCCAGGTATTGTCAACTGGGGCAACTGGGCCCAGAAAGTGCATTTTTCCAAGATAGTTTCCTTACCAGCAAGCCTGATACTTTGGTGCTGCTTGGTGTTCGTCTTTGTTTTTCTCTCTCCACATGATATCACGTTCTCCTGGTCTTCTCTATATGGATTCTGTTTTTCATAACACAGTAGCCCCAAAGTAGTTGGATTTCTCACCCTGATAAGTCCAAATTTAGGGCTCAAAGAATAAGTGTTCCAATCATATTCTCTTTTGAAGGAAAGCTTCTCTTACTTTGTTCTGTTGTGATTTCTTGGACCCTCAGCTTTGGCAGTACAGGAATTGTATTTCAAAGACCCAATTTATACAGTTCTTCCTATAAAAAATTCAGGTCTTAGGGCTCAAATACCAAGATATACAGATGTTTGGTTTGAATTATGTGACAAGCTGCTTTTTACTTTGTTTTGTTAGACAATTTTCGAATTTAGCTCAAGATTAGGTTTACTAGATTTTTTCTTCGCTAAGTTTAAAATATTGAACTTGAACCAGCCCTGCAGCAAAGGAACAGTGGTGACAGAGGCCGAGACTCTAGGAAAATAATCTTTAATACTTCCTGGTCTCATTCTCCATCACTGGCAATGCCTGTGCTGATGAGAGATGTCAGGAGAAAAGTTAACTGTCTCGGAAGCAATAAACCACTTTCATTCCAACTTTTGGCAGAACGGCCAAATTGATGAAAGTTTATATTTTGTAAGCTCTCCCCACCTCTGTCACCTGTTTGCTCTCCAGAACGGTTTCCTATAGGTATTGTTCTCTTCGTTTAAAGTGAAAGCTATTATGTCCTCAAACCCACATCAAAACTGACTTGTTTTATATATGTTAGTCCTCTGCTAAAGTGTTTCACACAAAGACACCAGTTTGTCCATGGACGTATTCTGCCCTTTCCTTTGTCTTTAAACAGTAAGAGCCATTAGTTTAATCCAGATGACACCCTCTCTGGTGGGGGCATTCTGAAGCATGTAAGCCAGTCAGGAAGTCATCTAGGAGATAGGGGAGATGAGATTCCTCCTAATCTCTTTCACATCCTGCTACGTTCAGACAAGACTGGTATTTATCCCTAAAATTGTCATTCCCTTTTGATATTTACCCTAAAATAGAGGGTATTTGTCCTTTTTGATGCCCCTGGCTTGAGTATGTGAGTTATTATGTTATAAGATCATGCTTGATTTTTTAAAAGTGACTGTTCCATTTCTGTTTGCCCTGTGCACACATGCAGAGTTATTGCCAAGAGGAATATTTTGTGTGCAGGACAGCTAAGACTATATACTGTCGTTAGCTGGGAGTCAGGTTACCCACCACATGGACAGCAGCGTGTGCTAGAGCTCTGTGTAACTAGAGAGGAGAATTTGTAGCATTAAGCAGGATTTGCAAATTAAAAAAAAAAAAAGCAATGAACAGTCCTCTGTGAGCTTTGATTTTTAACAACCATAAGATGAGATTAATATCCTGGCACTTATTAGTGAGTATTAACCACTTTATATGCTTTTTGTCATTGATTCTTCACAAAACCCCAAGATGTAGAGATACTGTTTTTCTCATTTTACAAATGAGGAAATATGTGCTTTTAGAGGTTACCCAGATTGCCCAGAGTCACATAGCTAGTAAGTGGTGGAGCCAGGAATAAGAACATAATCCCATCTCTAGAGCAGAGAGCTCTTAATCTCTAAGAAATATACTTCCTTGACCCATGTATTTCTTGGGAAATCAGATGATAGTGTACCCAGGTTCTAAGGAAAGCCTGAAGTTCAATTTGATAACTAGCTTTTGGGTTCAGGAGGGACCTTATGAGGATATGAATAGAAATGTTCACAAATAATCTCATGCACTGGACACTGGGTCAATAACTTAACCTGACAGTGGTTTCTGTTTATTACTCAGATGTGTAAGAAATATATGTGGTGTTGAAATGAATTGAACTGGATAGTGTACAAAAATCTCTTGGTA
>PITA01035290.1:0-10670 GCA_004023965.1 Spilogale gracilis
AATCACTCTCCCTCCCCCTCCCCCAGCACCCCAGTGTAGAGTCAGTGCAGCTCTTTCTGCCCACAGAGCCTGTCCCTAGGCTTTAATAAAACCAGCTTTTTACCAAAGACTCTCAAAAATTCTTTCTTGGCCATTGGCTCCGGACCTCACGCATATTCCAAGCCTACCACACAGACACGTGTGCGCACACGCACACACGTGCCCGCCGGACCACAGTAATAAAGCAGTGCTCAGAGCTGGAGACTACAAAGTACCCCCAGCAGGCAGTGTGACAACCACAGGGCAGGGCTCAGCAGCTCAGAGGAGGACGTGGGCAGAGGCTTTGTGTGAGACACCGTTGTCCCGGTGAGACAGGACCTACAGTTATAATGGGGTCTGTCAAAACGCCTCACTGGGGCGGGACACCCTCATGCTTCTCTGCTCTGAGAGCCACTGTCAGGCTCCCCGTCCCATCCCTGCGCATTCAGATCGATTCCCAGTGAACTCCAGGAAACCCCCCGAGTCATTAAAACCCAAGGAAACCTCTCCACCTTCAGAATCTCTTGACTCCTGTTTTTTGTCCTTTATGACTGTTACAACAGTCTTCCTTGTGCCCGAAACGTTCTTGCCCATGGCCCAATTCGTTCCCTGCTGTTTTACCTAACGTCCTTGCTGAACCTTCTCAGCAGCTGGAGCTGCACTTTGGACCAGTAAGGGCCCCATAAACCCTAGGCAGGAGGAGCAGCAGACTCCACCTAAGCCTTCTGAGGGGGTTCTGTGTGTGCTCCAAGCATTCCCTTTTGTACCTCGGGGTTTCCGGCTTCCAGCCTGTCAGCTAGGATCCCACCGTTTCCGGCGGAGGAGTTCAGAGTGCAAGAGACCCCTGTTGTTCCCAGGCTGGAGCAGTTCAGCTCCTAGGAGCTGCCCTCCTGCTCTCCCCTCGCCCCTCCCACTGCAAGAGCCCTGACACTGGGGAACAGGGCCACTGAGAGGGGCCCCGCTGCTGACCTGTGGTGGATAGTGGAGGGACAGCCTTAGGGAGAAAGATGCCTCTGCTGGTCTCAGCAGTCCATAGATATCTGGGGGCTGTGTGTCCCAGGAGCACTGACCTCCCAACCTTGACTCACACACACTCTCCCTGGGATGTATCCTCCAAGATTAGCATTTCCTTTGGCTAACAGATTTCTCTTAAAATAACAAATGAATAAATATAATATATATAATACAAAGACAGTGCTAGGAAGTAAGAAATTCTAAAGAACGTGCCCAAGTCAAATGTGCAAATTGTTACTTCACCTTTGACCTATAATTAAAAAGAAAGACAGAAAGGAAGAAAGAAAGGAAGGAAAAAGGGAGGGAAGGAGGAAAGGAAGGAAGGAAAAAAGAGAGAGAGAGAGAAAGAAAGAAAGGAAGAGAGAAAAAGCATTCTTGAAGTTAGTTAGGAAAGAAGACACAAGCCTCCGTCAATGTCATGTATGGGTCAGGAGTCCTTATGCCAATGAATTGTTGGATCAGAAAGTTTATCAGTTCATCAAACTTTCTCCATCATTAGGGTCTCCTTTTTTTAAATAGAGACAAATATAAAATAATGCTTTTGAGTGTGAAATTAATGCATTGTTTTAAAGAAAAGGAATAAACCCGAAATTGTATTTTTAATAGCAGAAAGAGATGCAAGACGTTCCACGGCAGAGCCCGGAAGACCGGATTCGGTGTTTATTGCGAATGTTCTCAGGGACGCAGCACAACCGGTTTTTGGTTGCAACTCCGTCTCTTGCTGGTGGCCATCAGGGAGTGCGGGTGGCCTTGCATATAGAGGAGTGGCCTAGGCGTCGCCGTGTTTGCTGGTTCTGTGCCATATCGAATTGTCCCGCGCCATCCCGGTGGGAACCAGGAGGGGTCAACAGAGAACCCGCGCTATAGGACATGGTGTTCGTTTGCCGCTTGTGTCACCTGTGGTTATTTTGCAGGAGGTGAAATGCTGTGCAGAGAGCATCCTGGGGACAGGAACCGGGGCGCGGGGTGGGCGGGCGGGGGAACCCACAGTGACCGGCGAGGAAGAGCGACGGTTTTACCCAAAGGTCAAATCATGTTCTGCTTTATTTTCTGGAGCTACTGCTCGTTAGCCGTGTGTCCTGCTCTCGATGAATCTTCCAGGAAATGGTGGGAGTTGTTGACACGCTCTAAGGATGGCCACCACCGGCACCTTGCTGGCCTGCGTTTCAAGAGAGCAGCAGACCAAGGTGGGCGCAGAGCGCCTGGACGGTTGAGCGGAAATGCACGGGCGGAGCGTTGGACATTGAAGATGAGTGACGCTTTTCTTTCTCATCCTGATCCTGGCAGTCACATAATCAAGAGACATGCTGTTGGGACAGATTGGGGACCTTCACAGGCCTGAGCCCATCATTTCAGGCCAAGACATTGTGGGTTTTTGTTTTTGCTTCCCACTAAGGATAGTGCTGGACATGAGCATCTGTGGCTGAAGGTAACAGCGAAATCTCAAATAACAGTTATTTAAACAGAGTCAATGTGTATTCTTGGTCACATGGCAGGAGACCAGTGGCTGCATGAAATTAGGAGAGATCCAGATTCTTTAGGTGACTCAGCTCCCCTTCTCTGGGGTGCAGGGTGCTTCGTAAGGGCCCCTGCTGTCTGCCTGAGCTCCAGCAACAAATCGGCTCCCGCCTTCCATGCCCCCCCCTCACTGAGCCCTGCGCATATTGGCGGGTCTGCATATGAAAGGCGTTCCCACGTCCTTTACTGTCTCTGGAAATCCACTAACCTCGTAGGGGACCCCTGTCAAAGCAGCAGAAAAAGAGCTGGTTCGTTAAAAGAATGGTTAGTACACTGGCGAGGGCCATCATGGACAAGCTATCAAAATTCGCAAGGAGAGAAAAGGCCTTGGCCATTAACGTTTTCCCGTGATTTATGTTTCTTCTAATTTCCTGGAGAAAGAAGGCCATGTCATCGTATGAATAATTTAACACCAGATCCGAATGCTAGAAAGAGAGCACGAAGCACTTCCTAAAGCCAAATGAGATGAGGGACTAGATTAAGAATCCGTTTGCTGTGATCTCTCTGCTGAAACTTTCAACCTCTGGCTTTGAGTTTTCTGAACTCCTTTGCCCCAAATCAGACAAAGCCCTGAAGACAGGGTCCACTGTGAAATATCTCCTCATGTCTATGTCTGTTTTCAACATTTGCCTTTAGTACTTAGAACTCTCCGCCAGAATTATCAACCACGTAGTGGCACGAACGGGAGCCAGGATGATTGAACGTTAGGATTATCTCCTTCGGTAGGAGTACGGACCACGTAGGCAACGGAATCCGCAGCCGGCCTCAAGATCTCCATTTCCTGCTCACATTGAACAAGACTCCGCGCAAGGGTCATGGTTCCTACAAGACACTGCCTCCCCGCTGTGTAGGGACTCTCTCCGCGGGGTGTGTTCGGCCTGACCGCGCTCCAAGTGCATGCGTTTTCTCTTGACTGCACAGGGCGTCCTGGTCCCCATCCTCTGTGCAGGGTCCTCGTAGTGGCCCGGAGCGTTGGGCGGCAAGCCTTACCTGGTGCAGGATGGATGGCGGTAGCAGAACGGCCACGCCCGAGGACCCGCTCGGTCATCCGTCCCCTGCTCTCATGTGCAGCCTGGTGTCTTGTGAGCCCTGTGGTCTCATGCCACCCAGCTCGGAGCTAAGGGACTGGAAACTGGCCACGGAGGAACATGCACACTTGGCAAATGCCTCAAATCAGGGCTTCTGCTCTCTTTCCTGGAGAGCCGGTGTCAAGCCTGTACCGGCAGCCATCACCAGCGGCGGGCGAAGTGTCTTCCTCTCCTGCTTTATTATTCTCCTTCTCCGGCCTCCTTTTCACCTAGAACCTTTCTTACCAGTCTCCCAGCTCCTCACTCACCAGTTTACATTCATCATTAACAATTACACCCTGCAATTCAAAAAATACATATACATGTAGATTAATGTAATATATAAATAAATAAAAACATATATATAATACAAGTAAATAAATAATATGTATATAATATTGAGTTCTGGCAACACTGTGGTGAACACTGGTGCCTCATTTTGGAAACATTTTTTGGAAACACTGAAAAAAACCTATAAAATATTGACCCTAACATTCCACTTTAGGCATACCTGAAAGTAATTTTTTTTTTAAGGATTTTATTTATTTGAGAGAGAGGGACAGTGACAGACAGCGCACAGGTCCAGAGGAGCAGGGAAGAGCAAAGGCAGAGGGAGAAGCAGAGCCCCCGCTGAGCAGGGAGCCCAAAGTGGGGCTCGATCCCAGGACCCCGAGATCATGCCTGAGCCGAAGGCAGACGCTTCACTGACGGAGCCACCCAGGCGCCCCTGAAACAAATTTGAAGCATAAAAGAAAGTGTCTTATGCCCAGAGACGTCCTCTGCAGCCTTAATTAGTAGCAGACTAGGAAACAGGAACAGTCTGATCCCACACGGAGCAAGGCTGTGTGCAGCTGGATGGCGAGAAGCCTGTTTCCGCCCGGTTGGCCCGAGGCACTGTCAGTGACTTCATTATCAAAGAAAATTTAAATCAGGTTCACTAAGTTCAGAAATTGTGTCTCACACACTTTGGAAAAAAAAAACAAAACAAATGTGTTTTAATGATAAAGTTTTTCTGGTTAGTGCTCAATTAAGCCAGGAAATTAAATTACCCGGAACACTCGATTAATTGAAGATTCTCTTAATTGAGATTTTTCCAATCACATTTAGAACGAGGAGCTGTGCAGAGTTTCTGGAGCAGGGCTGTCAGGCCTGTGGATCCCATAGCTGGGAACAGACCGTGTGTGTGTGCAGAGGCTGCCCTCAGCCCCCCGCTGACCTGACCGTGACCGGGGCAAACGTTCGCCCCACCGTCCATGGCCGTAACTGGAAGTCATATCTGCTGCAGCCGCAGACGTGAAGGGCTTGGCGCCCTGGTGTCGCGGGGAAGCCGGGGGAACTGTGCCAGCGGGGACGGCTGTCTCCATCAGCCCTCAGCGACTGTGGTCCCAGGCAGGGCAGCCAGCGCAGCCCACCGCTCCCCTGCTTCCTGTCCTGAGCGGTTCTCTCCAGACGCTTCTCTGTCCTCCTGTTCTCAGTGGGGGCACACCTTCCGCTAGTCCCCTAGAGGCGAGCCCAAAGGCAGCCATCTGAACCACGAGGGTGTGTCTTCTAGCTTACACTTCCTCTGCTTTCCTACACACTCTCTCCTCTGCTGCGGCTGCTGCCTTCCTTCACACCCAGCTCAAAATAGCTCCTTTCAGGATGTGCTAAAGATAGGTAATGGGAAAAAGCCAGTCCCCCACCCCCTTCCCCCTTCAAAGCTTCCTTCCCCTTGGAGTTGAGAAGAGGGTTTATAGGGGCTTCTGGTCCCCTTTCTGATGCAGACCCCAGTAACCCCTTCTGGGGTCCCAGGCCCCCCTCCAGCTGCCAGGGCAGGGTCTCAGGGACAGGGTCCCACCCTCTGCGCACAGTGCCAGCTGAAGGTGGGGCTGGGCTGCTGTCCTTCTCCCAGCTGCCTATCACACAAACCCTCAGTGACCCTAGCTTGAACACAGTCTTCTCCTGGGTTGTTCCAGGAAAGGAACCAGGGAGGGAGGGTGTGCCTACTCCCCCCCTTCTGTACCCACAGCAAAAGTGGTGTTCCAGTAGGTGGGAGGAGGGGCACGCCCAGCTTGTCCCTTTGCTGTCTACATTGCCCAGCACGGCTGTGTGTCTCCCAGATATCCTGGCTGTGGGGTAACGAAAGGGGATTGCATCGCAGACCGTGTTGTTGGCTCCCAGCCTGGTCTTGATACCCTATTTCAGGATGACTCCTTCGATGGCCCTAGAACCTCCCCCTGATACCCTCATGCCCCAGCAGTGACCCAGAGTCCCACTATCTCCTCTGACTTGACTAATGAATGGACAACTTGGAGAGAAAAAGATGTGTGAGCCTCTGGGTGGTGAGCTACATGATTTGTGTTTTAATATCAATACATGAAACCACAGAACTTGGTTGAACTTCCGAAGCTTG
Source organism: Spilogale gracilis (assembly GCA_004023965.1). NCBI lineage: Eukaryota > Metazoa > Chordata > Mammalia > Carnivora > Mephitidae > Spilogale > Spilogale gracilis. The sequence goes on from PITA01035290.1 coordinate 6,010, forward strand.
TAGTTTTTATGCATCTTTTTTTATTTTTTAAACTTTTAAAAGATTTTTTATTTATTTGACAGAGAGAGAGAGAGATCACAAGTAGGCAGAGAGAGAAGGGGAAACAGGTTCTCTGCTGAGCAGAGATCCCGACGTGGGCCTCGATCCCAGGACTCTGAGAACATCACCAAAGGCAGAGGCTTAACCCACTGAGCCACTCAGGCGCCCTATGCATCTTTAAAACAAAAACAGAATTTCATAGCAATTTCAAGAAAAACTAGACAATCAATGAAATTGAATTAGCCTCATTCATTGATGGTAATATTTTCCCATGATGCCCATTCTCATGAATGCTACAGAAAGTTAAGTCTCCTTGGTCCGGAGGGAATCATAGGTGCAGATCAGCTGTTGAGGCAGGATGTCACGGCAGGTGACCCTCCGGTTGCTGCTGGCGACGGCAACAATCACTCCTAACTCCCTCTCTGCTTTCCCACTGACTCTCGCCCCATACTGCTACCTGAAACCAGAAACTTTCCAGGACCATGAAAAATTGGGGAAAGAAACATAAGGTTTTGTTTATAAGATTTTGATTGGAATCTCAGGCAGGTTCTGCCGTTTATCAGAAACTGGGCTGTGGCAGGGCAAGGGTGACACAAGTGCTCTCAGTGGCATATTTTGTATTTCGACAGAGTAACACCTCTGCAGGGGGGGCCCCAGTGGGCTTTAGCCTGTCATTGTCACTGAGTATGAAGCAGGTGGAAGGCCTCATGGCAGGTGAGGTGGGATGGAGAAGGCCTGCTCTCTGGTCCGGAGTCAAGTCTAAGGAGACCTGGAGAGCTTGGGATGTTGGAAAGCCCAGGCCCCATGTGACAGACAGACAATGTTGCCAGGCCCTCGGTGGATAGTGATTCTGTTATATGACTTGTACATTTTACGATTTCACTATCCTGTGTAACATCAGTTGCCTGACTCAGCTCCTTGAGGAATTCATGTCCACATGCCACACTTGTCCTATGTAGGTCAAGATCTCCACTAAGACACAGCGGGGAGGGACACGGGAAACATTGGAGGTGACATTTCAGGATCACTGGTATTTGTTTAGTGTGTGTGAGGGGGAGGGGGTCAACGGGCATCGTTCCTTCTCCGATCCCATTAAGACATTTCCTTTCATTGTCCTGGAAAAAAGGGCCCCTTGGCTGAAGGTCACCAGAGCCACAAGCGCCCCTAGACACCATCATTCTAGACGTTGACTAACCCAACCCATCACCTATGATTTAAAGTTGCTCTCCCTATTGAATGTGATTTGAATGAATTTCTTCTCTGATACCTCCTGCCCTTCGAATGAAACCCACTTTTTAGTGTCAGCCAATAGCTGAAAATTTGTTCTGAAGAACTGGAACTCCCAACCGTGTTAGTCACGAAAGGCTGTTCCCTGTGGAACCGTGCTGCAGGTCCCGTGTCCTGAGCTCACCAGGCGTCCCCTTCCGACAGGGTCCAGGCTGTGAGTGTAGCTACAGCCTACATGCAGTGAATTCTGTGACCAAGGAGAAGAGAGCTCTGAGGGTCTGAGACAGGGGACGAAGTGCTCCGGAATAAAAGGGACACATTATTTCTTCCCACCGCTCATCAGCCAGAACGAGCTGCATGATTCCAGCCAGCCTTCAGGGAATTGGTAATGCATTTTTTCTGTGTTCCCAGAGAGGAGAAATCCAGGGAGAAAGGAAGCCACTTACAAGAGCACAGAGGACCCCCTGCCCATCCCGCGTTCTCCCCAAGGTGGAGGGTCGCACCGAGAAGCAGCGAACCCACACTGGGAAACTACACATGCCCCTCGGCAGGTGCATTCATGGTTCTTACTTCCACAGGAGGTGGGAGATGCTGCTCTCCGATGGTGGGAAATGAGGGCAGGAGCCACACGGGGAAGACGGCACCGGCCTCGCCAAGCCCACTTACTATTTCGGTATACACCAACCACTTTTTTGACTCACACGTTGCTCCCTTCTTTTGTCCCTTTCAATTTTGTGCAACATCCTCATGTGTGTGAATTTAGACAAAGGCATAGATGGGGTCTCGGTCTCAACAGAGAAGCTTGCTGAAGGTGGTCCTGTTGAGGAAGATTTTGGACGCAGGACTATCCCTATGAGGTAGACTGAGGGAAGGTGTTTCAGTTCCCTGTTAATAACAGCGAAGGTGGGCAAGGTGAGGTGAGTGGTTTTAACAAGGCCCAATCTTGTTACATGTCTGTACATGTCTGTATTCATATACTCTTAAATCTGAGCAGTTTACAGCCTTTTTTGTTTTCCCTCTCATGATACTGATTATTTTGCAGAATCTGGGTGAGTTTTTTTATAGAGTGTCTCCGTTTAGAACAATGGATCTTTTCCTCATGGCCAGACGCAGCATAAACATTTGGAAGGAGGATTTTATGGTGACGCTATGAATTTTTCAGAGCTTCTCATCATCTTTGATGCATCTTTTTCTTTCTTTTTTTTTCATGTGTGTGACTTTGAATCCTTTTTTAAAAAATATTGTACAGTAAAAATGAGTCATTTTTAGCACACAGTTCTATGAATCTGAACACATGTATAGATTTATGTAATCCCCATGACAATCAAGACGCAGAATAGTTCCATCCCCACAAAAACTCCTGGACTCCATCCCAGTCCTACTGAGTCTGAATTTGCATCTTAACAAGATCCTCAGGGACATTCAGTTTGAGAAGCACTGGTTTAGAGAACCTAAAGCAATATTTACAAGTTTCTTAGGACATAGCAGACCACCAGTAAACCCTGGAAACCTTAAATCCGATTGTCATTACCAGAAGCTTTCACAAAGTGCGCACCTATCTGTTGCAGTATATGAGGAAGATCAACTGGTTTGAAGTTTCGATAAAACAGATTAGACCCTGGTCAAAGAAAGCATTGTCTTGTAATCACCACTACTGTGTCGTTTTAGGGGTCATAGATACACAAACCCACACATACATGTAAGCATTCACATTCTAACTGAGGTTACTAGAAACAGCTTTTCCAAGGCGCCTGGGTGGCTCAGTCATTAAACAACTGCCTTTGGCTCAGGTCATGATCCCAGGGTCCCAGGATCGAGCCCCACATTGGGCTCCCTGCTTGGCAGGAACCTGCTTCTCTCTCTCTCTCACTCCCCCTGCTTGTGTTCTCTCTCTAGCTGTTTCTTTTTGTTAAATAAATAAATAAAATATTTTTTTTAAAGAAATACTTCCCCCCACTTACTGAAGCTGCTATAAAACCTAATTCCCTAAGCTTTCTTTTTTTTCCCCTGTTACTTTTTTAAAAATTTTTATTTTTTCCACAATCCAGTTACTTCATCCCTCCCCCTCCACCCCCCAACAACCCTCAGTTTGTTTCCTGAGATTAAGAGTCTCTTATGGTTTAGTTTACCTCCCTGGTCCCATCTTGTTTCATTTTTTTTTCCCCTTCCTACCTCCTACCACGCCGTCTCTCAAATTCCTCATGTTAGAGAGATCACATGATAATTGTCTTTCTCTGATTGACTTATTTCATTCAGCATAATACCCTCCAGTTCCATCCATGTCATTGAAAATGGCAGGATTTCATTATTTTGATGGCTACATAATATTCCTGTGTGTGTGTGTGTGTGTGTGTGCATCACATCTTCTTTATCCGTTCATCCGCTGATGGACATCTAGGTTCTTTCCATAGTTTGGCTATTGTGGACATTGCTGTTATAAACATTCAGCTGCACAGGCCCTTCGGATTGCTACATTTGTATCATTAGCATAAATATCCAGTAGTGCAATTGCTGGGTGGTAGGGTAGTTCTACTTTGAACTTTTCCAGTATCATACCACCCGCAACAAGTGAGAGTTTGACTTCCTCTTTGCTGATTCGGATGCCTTTTATTTCTTCTTGTTGTCTGATTGCTGAGGCTAGGACTTCTGGTACTATGTTGAATAACTGTGGTGATAGTGGACAGCCCTGCCATCCTCCTGACCTTAGGGGAAAAGCTTTCAGTTTTTCCCCACTGAGAATGATGTTCGCTGTGTGTTCTTCAAAGATGGCTTTTATGGAATCAAGGTATGTACCCTCTATCCCTACACTGTGAAGAGTTTTGACCAAGAAAGGAAGCTGGACTTTATCAAATGCTTTTTCAGCATCTATTGAGAGTATCATATGGTTCTTGTTCTTTCTTTTATTAATGTATTGTGTCACATTGATTGATTTGTGGATGTTGAACCAACCTTGTGGCCCAGGAATAAATCCCACCTGGTCGTGGTGAATAATCCTTTTAATGTACTATTCGATCCTATTTGCTAATATTTTGGTGGGAATTTTTGTACTCGTGTTCATCAAGGATATTGGTTCATAAAGGATTTGTAATTCTCCTTTTTGATGAGGTCTTTTTCTGGTTTTGGGATCGGGGTAATGCAGGCCTCAAAAAATGAGTTTAGAAGTTTTCCTTCCATTTCTATTTTTGGGAACAGTTCCAGGAGAATAGGTATGAATTCTTCTTTAAATGTTTGGTAGAATTCCCCTGGGAAGCTGTGTGGCCCTGGGCTCTTGTTTGTTGGCAGCTTTTTGATGACTGCTTCAATTTCCTTACTAGTTATGGGTCTGTTTGGGTTTTCTATTTCTTTCTGGATCAGTTTTGGTAGTTTATATGTCTCTAGGAATGCATCCGTTTCTT
>PITA01035291.1:0-10669 GCA_004023965.1 Spilogale gracilis
AGAAACGAAACAAGAGAGACTTTGGACACAGAAACAAACTGAGGGACTTGGAGGGAGGGGGTGGGGGGATGGGAGAGCCTGGTGGTGGGTACTGAGGGCACGTATTGCATGGAGCACTGGGTGTGGGGCATAAACAATGAATCTTGGAACACTGAAAAAACAAAATAATATATATCAAAAAATATTAAAAAAAAAAAAAAGAAATGAGCAATTGAGCTGTGAAAAGACAGGGAAGAACCTTGAACTTACATATTACTAAGTGAAAAACCCCAATTTGAAAAGGCTACATAGTGTATCATTCCAACCATGTGACATTCTGGAAAAGGTAGAACCATGGAGACAGTAGAAAAATGAGTTGTGCCTTGGGGTGGGGGGAGGGAGGGATGCCGAGTCGGAGCACAGAGTACTTTTAGGGCTGTGAGACTACTCCATGCCCTGCTGTAATGGGGGACACATGTCATTAGACATTCGTCCAAATCCGTACAATGTATGGTAATGTGAACTGTGGACTTTGGAGAATCATATGATTAGCCTCACCAGCTGTGACAAATATGTCATTCTGGTGGGAGATTGTTGATAATAGGGGAGGCTATGCCTGTGTTGGGGTAGGGAATATATGGGACATTTCTGTACCTTCTGCCCAATTTTGTTGAGGGGAAAAGACTGCTCTAAAATATAAAATCAGTTAAAAAATCAAACTCTCCAGGTGATTGCAGTGTGTGGCTGGGAGCACTGATCTCCATCATTTATTGTCTACATCCTTCTCCAGACAATCAGTGGATGTGTATGTTCTGGCCCATGTCTGACTCATCTTTGTATCTGGACATACGGCCTTTATCATCCACTATGAAATTCTATGTGTACAGGTCACTCTGGCTTTCCAGCGGGCTTCAGCATTCATGGTCTAGTTTGTTCTTCACACCAGTCCCCTGGTTGCAGAGCAGTATTAGGACACTAGTCTGAGATGAGGAAACCAGTGTAGAGAGGGTAAGTGACCTGCCCAAGCCACACCCCTGTGAGCGGCAGGGCAGAGCCTCCAACCAAGTCTCCAGGTTTTCAGGTCAGGGCCGCTCCCTGCGTGTTTCAGAACCTCCCCCCGGTTTTTATTCTGGGTTTCCGAAGTGTGGCACAAGTGTCATTTGGTGGCCTGCAGCAGGAAAGGCAGTGGCTCAGGGGTAAACTTTAAAATAAAACCTGTTTATTTACTTCTTTGAAGCATTAGGGAAAAAAAAAAATGAGCATGTCCGGTCTGTGGCTTGTATTACTGTGACAGAAATGGTTACATTCAAATTTTTAAAGTGAGTTGATTTAAAGAAAAATATTAATCAAATAATAGCAGAGTGTGCAGCAGGTGTGGAACTATAATAAAGCTGTGAATTACCTACACAATGACTGAAATGCAAGAAACACTCTTACAAATCTTTGTAGTTTATAATGAGAATAGAGGGAAATCATGTGAAAGAGCTTTGTAATCATAGACAAAGCAGTCTAATTACAATTGCGGCTTTTGTGCCCCCTGCTCCTTGAAACTTGCCCCCAGTGTATCTTGCTATTTTTCTCCAAACTAAGTCTTGGCCTGTTACGGGTTGGGAGAGGTACCGAGTGCTTGACCGTGACCATCAAGTGGCTGTGTAGTTTTGAAAGAAAAGAGAAAAATATCTAAAATGAAATCTATAGGTCTCTTCTTTGTGGCTTAGTTTTCCTGCTCATTCTAGATCTATCCAATTCGAAGATGAGTTCCCAGATTATCTAGAACCAAGTGATTAGGAGTTTTATAACAATGACAAATCCCTTCTCTGTCCAGGGTATATTCAAAGTATGGTCTTTCACATTCATGTGGTAGAAATCTTTGCAACCATTAAATATGACCAAGGACATACATTCGTTGATACATATAAATATCTGTGTTAAATGATAAGAATCAAGTTTCCATAGAGTAAGCAGAGGACATACTTATGTAAGAAAGAAAAAGAAAAGGAAGCATTGCTGAAAGGATTGACCCCTCTGGGTTATGGGACTAGGTTCATTACTTTTAGTTTCTCTGTCACTTCTCATTTTTCTCTGAGGGGCCTAGATTTCAAATTCTAGGAATAATAAGCAAACTTTAAACACGCTTGTATGCGAAATATACTTAATTCTGCTATGGTCAAACTGTACTTCTCAGGTGTCCTCAGATACATGATTTGTAGGTGTGATGAGATGTGGATTTCAGGAACAAGGCATTGTGGTTGAAGCCAACAGCAGGAGGGCAGACAAGTGAGGCTCTGGATAAAGGGGATCTTCTAAAGCCTGAAGTCTCCTGCACACGAAAAGGATTTGAGCTGAACTGGGAGAGTGAAGGACAGGAGAGGCACTGAATAGCAAGGTCCTCATTCCTGCTAGTTGTTGCGGGGCTGGGGTGGGGTGGGGCTGGGGGTGGTAATTCCTATTGAATTACATCCCAGCTAATTTCATGGTCACTCCAGAGAAGTCGTTTTTTTTTTTTTTTTTTTTTTTACAGAACCCACCTTGCCTTCCCCAGGTTTTAGGATGGAGATCTTTGTGAAAATATCACAGAAGCATCTTTGATTCTACTTGCTTTCTCACTCTCTCTCCTGTTTGTTTCAGCAAAATCACATCTTACTTAATTCTCTGGTTGTTTTTCAGCAGCACATTCTACTTTCTGGTTGTTACACGTTGTAAATCTCCTGGGCTGGAAATACTTTTTGAGAGGAATTTCAAGGGGGGGTGTGGGGAAGAGGCTTTTTTCCCCCAGTGATTTTTTTTAAGCCTTAAGAATAGATAGAAAATATGCATACATTTTCATAAAAAAATATTTGGAAAGATACCCATGGGCTGCTTAGAGTATTGATTTCTGAGAAGGAGGCCTGTAGCTGGATGGGGATTTAGGGGGCTTTCCTTTCATTTGTATATTTCATTTTTTTCCCCAAAAAGTTATTTGCCTATTATTTCTATTACCTGTACTCTATATATAGAAATGCATACAATAAAATATGAAGCAAGTACAGTAGACTTGGATATTTACATGGAGACTCTGAAAGTCTGTTTGTATATGTGCATCGGTAGGTGGGAGGTGTGCAGGGGTATAGTAATGGGAAACGTTAGCTCAGATTTTCATTGCCTTAATATAGAGACTGAGAAAAATATTAAAACATTGACACTCTGGTTGTGTGGTTGAGAATCAAAACACACTCACCTGTGAAAGCCTGTCGTCCTCTGAGACATCCTTACACCACTGCAAATACCCGACCTCACTACGGGTCAGGACTCCATGTAATATTTCTTGTGACTTTCCCTTCTCATAGCCATTAAAGACATTTGGACTTGCTCTCCCAGTTAGAATCATGTTCAAAACTGCCTAGAGAATATAGTTTACAAATGTTTACATTTTAGGTAGCAATGACAGAAGGACTTACTTTCTTTTTTCTTTTAATAATCACTGTAAAATTACCAGTTTTACTTAAAAGAATGAAATAACATAATATCTAATTCTGGAAAAACATGTCATTGACCTTTGGTAGGGTTAAAACAGAATTTTAGTGACCTTGTTTTTTCAGCCGTACCCCAGAGATCCTCACATGCCCCACTCAGATTTCATTGCCCTCCTTCCCTTTCCATTTTTTTTTTAAACTCTGCTTTCTGTAGTTGTGATTTAAGAAGCAGTATGTGAAGCTGTAGTTATACTTTTGTACTTTTCTATTGTTGTACTTTTCTTTCCATTACCGGGGATTCCCGGTGGGTCTTGTCAAGGTATTTTCTAACAGGTCTATAGAATCTCAGGGATGTGGGGCTCTCAGAGGTAAAGTGGGAAGACTGGTAGGAATGGGAAGGTAGACTCTGATAACAAAACTCAAGGGAGCATCTGCTCAGTCTTTCAAGATAACTCGATCACTCTTCACTTGAGGAAAGAATATGATCAGTTGATTAAAAAAAAAAAAGCCTAATTTGATTCTACAATAGAAAAGCAAAGCCTCCCAACCTACCTGCCTGCACAGGAAGCCGCCAGCACTTGGTTTTAACAGATGAGTGGTGGAAGCATCTAGGTCCTTCTGAAGCCTGCGGAATGTGAGACACCGTCAGCCTTCAGTCAGAGACAATGCCTGCACCAGGAACCTGCAGCTTCTCCTTCCTTCGCCTCCCAGCACAAAGCAGCAGTCCAGAGGGTTTGCCTGGTCATTGTCCCTCCCGCGTGCCTTGCACCTTCTCATCTCTCACTGGAAAAGCCTCTGGGACGGAGGCCGCAGAGGTGATGAGAAAAGCTAGGGATGCAGTTGGGGGAAGGTGCCGATAAGGAGTAAGGGAGAAGACTGAAGTGACAGACCCACATGTGTGTGTGCTCTGTGTGGGTGCTGGACACAGTGGAGAAACTGCTCCAAGTGGCAAGGGATGGTTGGTTAGGACAATGACACACCAACACTCCAGAGGGTGCTGGCCCAAGATCGAGTTGAACAGACTGTTCAAGTGGAAAATACGGGTTTGGGGCTGAAACCCATTTCCTGACTGCAGAGGGGAAGCCGCTTCTGTTTCCCTGGGGGCCAGGCCTGGTAGTCCCACCTGGACCATGTGAAGTCAAGGCGGAACGGGACTCCAGCTCTCACCCAGTGAGAGGTGCTGAGGACTGGCGTGTGAGATGTAATGTGTTCTTGAAGGAACCTATTCACAGGACTGGAGGTCATACCCTTCTGTGAATAGGAACTAAACACTTGGGGTCAAGCACCATGAGTGTCTTGGTGGCATCAGCTATAATTCAGGGCTGCATTGCCCAAAGTGTGGCATGATTTAAAAAAAAAATTATAGTGATGTGCTTAATAGTACAGCAAATACATGATTAAAAGGATATGGGTGTTTAGGAAGAAGTTAATATCTAAATATGTGACTTAAAGAGAACTGTTAAGCAAATAATAATATAGACCACAAAAATGTGATGACGTTCTGCAAAAGACAAGTATTAGGAGTGCTGCCTCTGGGCTTGTAACACTTCCTTTCTGGAGGCTCTCTACTCTCTCTGACTCTAGGGAGGTTACCTTCCTTTCAGAGCCTGGAAGAAATTCGACTTCTTCCGAGAAGCCTTCCTTGACTAGTCTATCAGCTGGAGACCCTTCCTTTAGAAAACCCTTACATCTCATTTGGTACATGAATTATACCACCTCCACCATGCCCCATATCTCTGTATATATAGCCTGTCTTTCCCAGAGCAGACCTGAAGGTCAGGTCATCTCTCTCTCTCTCTCTCTCTCTCTCTTTTTTTTTTTTTTTTAAAGATTTTATTTATTTATTTGACAGAGAGATCACAAGCAGGCAGAAAGGCAGACAGAGAGAGAGGAGGAAGTAGGCTCACTGCTGAGCAGAGAGCCTGATGCAGGCCTTGATCCCAGGACCCTGAGATCATGACCTGAGCTGAAGGCAGAGGCTTTAACCCACTGAGCCACCCAGGTGCTCAGATCATCTCTTTTTTTATGTGTATTTCTGAAGTGCCAAGAATAGGGCTTTGCATATCATGGAGACAAAATATCTGTGGATATATTTTCTTGTACCTATAAATCATAAAATAGTTTTATTATGACAGTGATGCGAATAAGCTTTGGTGTTATCTGTCAATATTTATAGCCACCAGAAGAAGGAAGTCGCTACTGTCACAGAAAAGCAGATTCAAACCTTTCTGATGACATCCACTCACCCATGAATATGGCCAAACTGACTACAGAAAAGGATGAATCAACAGAAGAACATCCACTAGAAAAAAAACTGTACCCATGTTTCCAATAGGGAATGAAAATATTTTCCAATGCAAGAGTACATCATTTATGGGATTGCAGAGCGATAGGAAATGCCCATGCAAGTATTCATTGAATTTACCTTTCAAATGTTCTGGAGAAGATGAGGCTATAAAGAAACAAGATGACACCATGGCTTCCTTCCCCTTTGAACTGTTTGATGGGGACAAAAAAAAAAGCATGTTTGTCTAAAAGCAATGCAGCTATGTATATCTCTAGGTATGAATTCAAGGATTTATAGCCCTAGACGCTAGAAAAGCTGCAGATAGGTCAGTTTCCCTGGGTCATCTTCACTCTCAAATGCATCCTTCCTTGTTTTGGGCCTGCCCATGGCATTGTCTTTCTCTTGCTTCCTGACCTCTTTTTCTTTCCTCCATATCTATCACGTGGCTGTCTTTGAATTCTGAGGTGTAGTGTATCTTTCCTCTCCATTTTTCCGGCGTCCGTCCTTAGCCCAGGCCCTCTGTATGCTCTTGGCTGGCCCCCTTCCCAGCCTCTCCCTGCTTGGGGCATCTCTCTCTCCTTGTTGTCCCAGGGGAGCATTATAGAAATGGCTTTGGAGTTACACAGATCTAGGTTCAAAACCAGCACTACTCTTACTCCCAGTTACTGACTTGCTTGAGTTTTACTCTCCTTATCTGCAGTTGGAGTTAAATTGCAGGTTTGTTGCAAAAGTTAAATGACATCTTGCATAGTACCTGTCTTTGTGCTTGGAACATGCGAGAACCACAGCAAAATTAGATCCTTCCCTCTTTAAGGCACTTCTCCCCTCTGTCTTCTCTGGCTCAGGTTATTTTTTCTGCTCATGGGTTTCCAAAGGTGCCCTGTGATCTCCAGGATCAAGTCCAAATTGCCCAAGCAACATTCAGGTAGTAAGCTTTAGCTTTATGTCAATTCTCTGCCTGCTGAAAACTAGCTCCTTGGCTGGCTTTCAAGGTTCCCAGGGTTAAAACCTCCCTTTAAAGGCACTGTATCAGGAAGGCTTCCACTAAAATGCAGGTGCTTTCCCTTTTATGGATTAATTTGTCCCCTTCACGCTCTGTGACCTGGCAGGGCAGGACCCTCAGGCAGAACAAATTCCAGTGCTGTAGGAGCCAGACAGGAACCCAGATGGGTGTCCTGCAGAGTGTGAGAGAAGTGTGGGGGGAGGTAGGCCTGGAGGCAAACCAGGGATGCTGGCGTATCAGTTTCCTATTACTTCCTACTACTGCCGTAACAAATGATCACAGACTTGATGGCGCAAAACAACATAAATTCACTGTCTTATGGTTTGGGAGGTTTGAAGTCCAATGTGGGTGTCACTTCTTGAGTTTGATTCAAACTGCTGGCAAGCCTGTGTTTCTTCTGCAGGCTTTATGGGCCATGCTCTTCACTTTCTTTTCTGGCTTCTATTTTTTTTTTTTAAGATTTTAATTTATTTATTTGGGAGAGTTAGAAGAGAGCATGAGTGGGGAGCAGGAGCAGAGGGAGAAGGACCCTCCCTGGTGTGCAGAGAGTCTGATGCCAAGCCCCATCCCGGGACTCTAGGATCATGACCTGAGCTGAAGGCAGATGCTTAACCAACTGAGTCACCCAGGTGCACCCATTTTCCCGTTTCTAGAAGCTCTCCTTATCCTTGGCTTATAATCCCACGTGGTGACCCTGTATGGTGACCCCTCTTCTCCCTCTGCTTCCCCCCCTCATACATCTTTCTTTTTCCTCACATCCTCTTTCCCCTATAAGCTTCCTCCTATTAATTGGGCCCACCAGCAAAATTCAGGATAATCTCCCCATTTCAAGATCTTTAACTTGATCATACCTGCAAAGAAAACCCTTTTACCAGCTAGGTGGTACCTAGCCTCTCACAACTTGTCCAAGGTGAGTCGCGGCCCCCATGTCAACTAATTTGAGGACATGCTAGAAGATAGGGCTAGTGCTCCAGATTTTCTGATTTGGGGGAAAAGCTAAAAAATCCAGGTTCTTATGTGGAATTTCCTGATTATTTTTGACAGTTGCTGAGTCAAATTTTTAAAAAAAATACAACACAGTGTAGGCTACTGCTGCAGATCATATATGATGAGTGGATTTGTTTCCTAGGACTGTTGTAACAAATTGCCAGAGATCTGAATGGCTTGAAACAATAGGAATTTATTCTGGCACCATTATGGGGCTAGACACAGATATCAAGGTGTCAGAACATGGCCACACTCTGCAGAAGGCCGTAGGGAAGGATTCTTCCTGGTATCTTGTAGCTTCTGGTGGTTTCTGGCAAGCCCTGGAATGTGGTGCCTTATTGGGTGCTTCATTCCGGTTTCCCTGTGTATATCTGCATCTGTGGTCAGTCCCTGCTCCTCTTCTTCTTCTAAAGATACCAGTCCTTGGAGTAGAGCCGACCCTAATCCAGCCCGCCTTTTTCTTCACTTGATTACATTTGCAAAGACCTCCTTTCCAAATAAGTTCACTTCCATAGGCACTGGGGTTAGGACGTGCACATATCTTCTTGGGGGATGAAATTCAGCCCGTTATAATAGGTCTTGCTATCCACACGTAGCTCTCAGACCTCGATCTCGAGATTTCTATCTCAAGGTGGGATGCAGGAATGGGACATAGGACTGGTGTATCTTGAATGGGCTTTGGTAACCATCTGGGATGGGGTTCATTTTAATGGGCAGTCCCTATTGGGGGTGCCCTTGAGAGAAGCATCAAGCGTGTGGCCAGTGCTGCCCCACAGTGGCTGTGGTGACAGTCAGCAAGGGTCTGTCTGACCGGAGGAGCCCTCTATGCCATGCTCGCCCATGTCACACGGTCCACTCTGCTTCGGGCCTGTATTACTGATCCCAGTTTGACTCTCAGTCTTTAGTGTATATAGTTGAAGCTCTGATCCTCTGATTCTCAACTCTGGCTATACTGAGGAAGCCCTTGCAGATGTGGGGTCCTTCCTAGTGAATCAGGCTACCCCAGGCTTGAGTGAGACAGAGAGAAGACAACGAGGAAAGGGCTTACCTCTCTTTGCTGGAAGGTGCATTTCTTACATGGTCCTCTCTATCTGTGTCACCCAATTAAACCTCTCCTGCCCACAACAGAGTCCCTAGGCAGGCTTCTAATTAATAATTCATTTCAGGTATTTAAAGTATATCATATGAGTTTTCTTAGTTTTATATAAGGCTGTCACAAATAATCATAAATTTAGTAGCTTAAATAACACAAATTTTGAAACTCATATAACACTGTATGTTAACTATGCTGGAATTAAAATTAAACACTTAACAAAATATAATACAAATTTATTATCGTACAGTTCTGGAGGTCAGCAGTCCAAAATAGGTCTAACTGAGCCAAAATTGAGATGTCAGCAGGCCTGCTAGAGGCCTGGGGATAAAATCTGTTTCCCTGTCTCTTATGGCTTCTAGTGGCCCTGTCTCCCCTTCCTTACCCGCCCCCCCCACTTGTATCTTCAAAGCCAGCAGGGGTAGGTGACACTGCTCTCCCTCACACCCTCTGACTTCTGCTTGGGTCTTCTTCCACATTTCAGGACCCTTGTGATTACATTGGATTACCTGGGTAATCCAGACAACTCACCCTATTTCAAAGCATTGTGTCAAGTACAGAATTGTATTGTGTACCTGAAGCTAATATAACACGGTATGTCACCTATGCTTAAATAATACAAATTTTTAAAAATGAAAAAATTAGGGGCGCCTGGGTGGCTCAGTGGTTAAGCCTCTGCCTTCGGCTCAGGTCATGATCCCGGAGACCTGGGATCGAGCCCTGCATCGGGCTCCCTGCTCGGCAGGAAGCCTGCTTCTCCCTCTCTCACTTCCTCTGCTTGTGTTCCCTCTCTCGCTGTGTTTCTCTCTGTCAAATAAATAAAATCTTAAAAAAAAATGAAAAAATTAAGTCATCTGATTAGCAACTTTAATTCCCCTTTTCTCTGAAGGTTCCAGGGGGTAGGGTATGGGCATCTTTGTGTGGGGCGGGGGAGAGGGATTTTCTTCTGCCAACCACACAGACCTATGAGATGGTAGGGGAGTTAGGCCTGGGGTAACCAGTTTAATCAAGATCATGTGGCCAATGAGTGGCTGAGAACTTATACTGGAGTTTTCTGCCTCTGTAGCCTTCAGAAGAAATGGAGTGGTGAGTTTCATGGAACACATTTCCCCCTTCTCTATAATCCATAGTTGCATGGCTTCATGGTAATCCTGCTAATTATCCTCTTTTACTTAGGGTTCTGATTCTTTAGAAAATCAGCATTCATTTCTTTCCCTACAAAGGAATCTTAAAAGAGCACCTAATTTTTCCACCAACACTGTCCTGTCCTGGAAGGTCGGGAAGAGCCATAGCCAGAAGGACGCTGTGTGGAAGGTGCTGGTAGAACAGGTGACACGGGGCCACCTTTTCCAGACCAGAAGTCATTGCCTTGGAGTCAGTGTGAATGGTCATTTTGGCAACTTAGACTAGGGCCTTCGTTGTCAAGCGTTTTTGGGTTTTATCCATTAGATGAGGCAAGACTGCTTGACATATTCTCTTTCCACAAAAGAACTCTTGGCATATGCCCTCTACAGTATTATTCTCTGGGTTTGATTAGTCAGGGACAAAGAGGCAATTGTGAGTGGCCTGTATGTGAGCTGGCCTCTTTTTAGGTTGTGGGGAGGGAGAGGCGGGCTTTTCTTTCTCTCATTCGGCCCTTTCTTAGCTTTCAAAATGACCTGGTTTTCTTAATAAGCATCATTAGAAATACACTTTGTAAAAGAAAGAAGATTCCTGTAAGATCAGTTCAACATAAAGGAATTATCTCAACACTTAAGCACTTACACATTGTAAATGATCATAGATGAATCTCTCGGTGGCTTCTTTCTCTGAAAGTTCAAACAGCTGGAGCTATAAATCAGGAATAGAAGATAAAAATGAAAAGGAAG
>PITA01035292.1:0-10671 GCA_004023965.1 Spilogale gracilis
TTTTAAAGGAAGTAGCTGGAGTATCACTAGTTTTTAATTTAAAAAGTTAAGATAATTGTGGATCAGAATATAAATTAATTTCTAACATGTTTTAATTTAAATTCAATTAGCCAACTTATAGTGCATCATTATTTTCAGATGTAGTGTTCAATAATTTATCAATTGTGCATACATTTTTTATTTCTCTAGTTAAAAAAAAGTGTCCAAAATGAAGAAAAACATGAACAGAAAGAAAAAAAAACTTTTAATAAAGACATATGCTTTTTCTTGGAATATTTCCTCAGAGATGTATAATATCTTAAAGGAGTTAATGTATTTGTCTTCAGTAAGCCATTTGGTATAAAAATTATGATCACATGATAACTTTTTAAAGTGAGAAGAAAGGGGGATTGATTGATGATAAAGCATAAAGACAAGCAACTCTTCAACTGTGTAAGATAAATGCACTAAGTAATGATCAAGTTATCTATTTTTCTTTCTGGAAATACTATGAGATGGCTAGTGGTCCTTATGCAGGAACATGTTAGTTTCAGATGAGCTACATCATATCCTGTCACTCTCCTACTCCCTCCCTCCTCTTCAGTCACACTGAGTTCCCTGATGTTCCTGGACTATCCAAGCTCCCTCCTGCCTCAGGATCTTTGTACTTGCTGTTGCCAATGCTCAGAAAGCTTCCTCACTTCCTTAAGGGCTTTGCTTAAATGTTAGCATATCATAGTCACTCCGTCCTCCGTGGACACTGTTCCCAACTTGCTTTACTCTTCGTAGTCCTGGTCACTCCTCAACTATTTCTATTTATTTGTTAGCTTGTTTATTCATTTACCTATTTACCTAGAATGTACACTGCATGAAAAAAGTGGCTTTGTCTTCTTTACTACCAACTGCATCCCTAATAACTAAATTATGGCCTGGTTTGTACTAATTCCTCAACAAACATTAGTTAAATTGATGAATAACCTAATTGTTTGAGTCCAGCAGTAAATATACTTGAAGACTGATAAGTATACTGATTAACTATTATAATATTTTTAGAACATAATTCTAGAACATTTCATGAAATATGGTTGGTTTTCTTTTATATTCTTTCACTCAGTTTCTGAATTTCCCACTTTTGGACAAATTAATTTTTGGAAATTACACTATCAAGTGGATGATATCAAACCATCTCAATTCTTTTCTATTAGGAATTTCTCATTAAATGGAAAATAATACATGAAATAAATTCTATTTAGTACATCATCAAAAGCCAAAGATGGGAATACAAGTTTCTTGATTCAATTTACAAAATTCTTTAATAAACAATGATTATTCTTCTAATTCTACTGATTCTAAATATCCACTGAAAATGTAATCAAGATAACAAAAAAGCAATGCAAGATAATGTTTTACCACATTAAATGTAAACTACCTCAATATGCTAATAACTCTGTATATTATTTGACTTTCAGTTGAGCTTAATTTTATTATAAAGGTACCCAAAGGAATTTTTATCCATGTGTTCTTTTCTCTTTATAAAATTAGAAGTATTTAAGTTTGGAAGACTTGCAAAACTGTGCTTAAATGTCCTGAGGGTCGTGCTGGTATTTGTAGGGAGAGAGTAGTATCACACAGATATCTGGCCCCGAAGTCTGTGAATATGGTCGTTTCTCTTCTGGAACCATTTCTTAATTGTTATTTGAAATTTATCTTTCTCTTTATTTCATTTATGAATAGCTGATATGCATTGTTAAATTAGTTTTAGGTGTACAACACAGTGGTTCAACCACAATATACATTATGCTGTGCTCACAAGTGTAGCTACTGTCCAGCACTATACCAATGACTATATTCTCCACACTGTAATTTTTGTTGTCATGACTTATTCATTCTGTAACTGGAAGCCTGCATCTCCCACTCCCCTTCAGCTATTTTCCCACCCGCTACAGCCTCCTCCTTCTGGCAAGCATCAGATTTTTCTTGTATTTATATGTCTGATTCTGCTTTTTGTTTGTTGATTTGTTTTGTTCTTTAGATTCCACATATAAGTGAAATCAAATGGTATTTGTCTTTCTCTAACTTATTTTACTTAACATAATACACTCTAGGTCCATCCATGTTGTCACAAGTGGCAAGATGTCACCCTCTTCTTTTT
Source organism: Spilogale gracilis (assembly GCA_004023965.1). Taxonomy (NCBI): domain Eukaryota; kingdom Metazoa; phylum Chordata; class Mammalia; order Carnivora; family Mephitidae; genus Spilogale; species Spilogale gracilis. The sequence continues at coordinate 2,132 of PITA01035292.1, forward strand.
TTTTTTTTAGATTTTATTTATTTATTTCACAGAGAGAAACACAGCGAGACAGGGAACACAAGCAGGGAGAGTGAGAGAGGGAGAAGCAGGCTTCCCGCCAAGCAGGAAGCCTGATGTGGGACTCGATCCCGGGTCTCCAGGATCATGACCTGAGCCGAAGGCAGTCGCTTAACCAACTGAACCACCCAGGTGCCCCAAGATGTCACCCTCTTTTATGGAGAAGTAATACTGCACTGTATGTATGTATAACACCTTCTTTATCCATTCTTCTATAGATGGACACTGGGTTACTTCAATATCTTGGCTATTGTAAACAATGCTGCAGTTAACATAGGGTGCATATATGCTTTCTAATTAGCATTTTTATTTATTTGGGTGAGTAACTAGTAGTAAAATTATTGGATCATATGGTTAAGTAGGGAGTCTCCATCCCCAATGCTTAGGAATGCAGTGGAGGGTTGGGGAGGATAGCACTCAAGGACCAGGAACAGATTTATCTAGATTTATCTAGAAAATAGATATGGTTTAAAAGAACAACTACAACATAAAAGTTCTAGCTGTAGTGCCCTGCCAAAGCAGGGAAGCTGCCAGAGCTCTTGGTCAGAGGGCTGGTGAGTACATGAGTTCATACTTCGCTTCCCTGCTGAGAGCACCAAAGGGAGCATGGCAGACCTATCCCTCAGTGGGACCCAAACCCTCGCCAGCCCTGGATGCCTGGGCTCAGGGGGAAAAAAAAAAGTTTCTTTTAAAGAAGCAATTAGCATATGCCTCCCACAAAAAACTAAGGAGCTGCTGAACTTTCTTGAGGTTGGAGGGGCTGATGAGCATGATGTAATGTATTTTTAATTTTGAAAATAATTTTAGATTTTCAGAATATTTTCTGAGATATCATAGACAAGTCCTGTGTACCTTTCACCCATAGTACAGTAGTCAAAACTAAGAAATCAGCATTGATACATTACTATTCTGTAAACTCATTCAGATCATTATTCTCCAACTCATGTTATGTTGCTCTTACAGGGTCTGATCTAGGATCCAACCTTGCATATATTGTCCTATCTCCTTAGTCTCCTCTATCTGTGACAGTGTCTCAGTCTCTCCTGGATTTTCACTACCTTAATAGCTTTGAGGGATACTGCTCAGGTAGAAGGTTTTTCAATTTAGATTTGTCTGATTTTGTTGGTCATGGTTACAGAGTGAGTGAGCAGTGCTGTTCTTACCACATCTGAGCAGGGGACACATTTTACCAACATGCCTTGTCCCTGGGGATCTTAACCTTAATCACCCAAACCAGATATGTTGGCCAGGTACTTCGATGTAATGCTGTCTTTCCCCTCTGTGCTGTATATTTTCGAAACAAGTCTTTAATTTCAGGCCACAACCCGGGTGAGAGGGACTACACTCCACCTCCCAGCAGAAGGCGAAATATATTATTTAGGATTTTTTATAAGGAAGGTTTGTTTGTTTTATCAGCATGTACTTACGTTTTTCTGTTTTATACTTTGGGGTAGAGTGTAGTCTTATGTTGTTTGCTTTATTGTTCCAATTGTTCCATCTTTGACCTTTCAGTTTAACTCTTGTTTCCTTTTGATATACCCAACCCTCTTGTTTCCTGAGCTCCTCCTTACTTTCTGGAACTACAAGATGCTCCAGGCTCCTGTTATGTTATTCCTGTCCCAACCCAGTGACCAGCTCCTTCTCCAAAGAGCCCATCTCACTCTCAGTTGTAACTCAAATGAACCCAAATTCTCCAGCCTTCTTTCCTTTAACTGGTAGATTTAATAGCAGCTAGCTACAGGAGACTGAGTACCTTCCTATATGGTTTTGAGGTATCTTTGAGTAGGGCTTGTGTGTGTGTTTAAGTTTTCTTTTTGTCTATCTGTTCCTGTTCCAAATACCTGTCTTTTTAGCACTTGTTCACCACTTCAAGCACCACGTCTCCTCTTGTACCTTTTCTTTTCCTGTCTTTACACTGTTTTTCCCCCAAGGTGGCACAGAACATTTCCTCTCCTTCATTCTTCCAAAGAACCAGTTACACAATAATCTTGCACTCAGACAAGATGGAGGGGAAGTGAAGCCCAGAACAATGAATTGCTGCAATGTAGGCCCTCGATATAACTGATGCTCAGGTTCATAAAACACCATCTACTGCCAGAACATCTCTTATCAGCCATCTCCTGAAACCTTGGCTTCCCATCATGTTGTTAGGCTCTTCCCATCTCACTCCTCAAAGCTGAAAGTCTAAAAGCCCTATCCCCCTAGCTGCTCTGAGAAAACACAACATACATTTACTCCATCAGTAATGCATGTTTAGAAAATAATTGGAAACAGGGTAAAACAAAGAATAATCATGGACTAGATTTGTAGAGTAAACATTTAATGATATTTGTGCTCCCACCATCTAACCAAAACCACTCAAAGTCACCAACCAACTTCCTATCACAGTAGCCTATTGCCAGTTCTTAGTCCTGATATTTCTTAATCTTCTAGTGGCTCTGGCACATCCATTCCCTCTTGGTGCATTTCTCATCACTTGGTTTCTAGGGCACCACTACCTCCACTGCCTACTCATCTCTCTGACCTTTTATTGAGAAAGTTCCAGGTTTTAGAAGCTCAGATTCAGTTACTAACTGTGTGAGGGTATCCTGGCTTTCCTCAGAAAAGATTTTTTTTTCTAGAGTATTGAGATTTCAGCTAAGAACATTGCCTTTCAGCTAGAGATAAAATTTTGAAGTTGGTTTATCTGATTGTTTTTTGTGGCCTTATGACTGAAACCTTGCTAATGGAATGTACTCAGAAGTAATGCATAGAGCTAAGATATCACTTTCTTGAAGAGACATTGTGTTTTCTTCAACTTATCTGTTCCTTCTTTCCTCCAGATAGAAGAGCTATGATGAGGACAGGCTCAACACTCAACACTCTAAGAGATGGTAGAGAAAGGTAAGGTGGACTGAACCTGGCCACAAAGGACAAAGACTCACTGGCTATCCAGATAGTTCATTTCCGTGTTGCTACACTAGCTTCCACTATTTGAGAAAAAAATTGCTATGGTATTTAAGCCACTGTATTTTGGCTTTCTTTGTTACACCAGTTTAACCTAATTTCTAATTGTGGTAGATTAACTATGGCCCCCAATTTTTTGCAGCTGCTTCCTTCAAGAGGTGGAGTCTTTTTTCATGTTTGCCTTGGGGCCAACACTTTGACACCATTGATTTGTATAATGTGGTAGAGAAAATGTGTGAGTTAGGAGTCTAGACTTCAAGAAACCATTCAGTTTTACTTTCACACTGAAAATATGTGATAAATCTGGTTTATGTGGTTTATGTGATAAATCTGGAGCATGTGGAGAAGAGGTGGACAGTAACCTGAATCAACAATGAGAAAAATGAGTAGAAATGTGAGTTAGGAACTTGAACCTTTCAGCCCAGCTGGCCATGCCAAAGATATGCAACCTCGTGAGTGAACCCATAAGAAAGCAGTAAAGGAACTACCCTGCCAACCACAGAATGATGAGAAATAATAAATTGTTGTTTTAGGAATTGTGATATTTTGCTACACAACAACACAGCTTTTATAATCTCTCCAATTGATCTATGGGTTGAACAGAATCTTCAGCTTCTTAGTGGTTTTCCTGAAAGCATTATGCACCTCTTTATTCCTTAGACTATAGACAATAGGGTTCAACATGGGTACTATTATTGTATAGAACACAGATGCCATTTTGTCATTGTCCATAGAATGACTAGAACTAGGTTGCAAGTACATGAATATGGCAGTCCCATAGAAGATGGTTACAGCAGTGAGGTGGGAGGCACAGGTGGAAAAGGCTTTCTTCCTTCCCTCGGCTGAGCGCATCCTCAGAATGGCAATGAAAATGAACAGATAGGAGGTCAAGATAACTATAAGGGGAAAACAGACATTGAAAGCTGCTAAGATAAAGATCACAATCTCATTTATATAGATATCAGAGCAAGAAAGAGCCAGAATTGGGGGGATATCACAGAAAAAGTGATGGACCACATTGGAATGGCAGAAGGAGAGGCAGAAGGTGAATCCAGTATGGATGGCAGATTGAGCAAAGCCCGAGACATAGCAGCTTACTGCCATTTGGGCACACAAGCTGGTGGTCATAGAGGTGGTATAATGTAAGGGCTTACATACTGCTGCATGCCGATCATAAGCCATGGCAGCTAGTAGGAAACAGTCTACATTGGCAAAAGCCAAAAAGAAGAACATCTGAGCAACACACCCACCATAGGAGATGACTTTTTCCCCTGTGAGAAACCCAGCCATCACCTTGGGAGTAATGGCCGAGGAATACACACAGTCCACCAGAGAGAGGTTACTGAGGAAAATATACATGGGAGTGTGGAGATGAGAGTCCAACAGAATCAACATGATCATCCCAAGATTTCCAATGAGAGTGGTAAGATAAATGAAAGTGAACGTCACAAAGAGAGGGATTTGCAGTCCTGGGCTGTCGGTCAGTCCCAAGAGCCTAAACTCATTCACCTCGGTGCTGTTCTCCATGGATACTATTTAGAAATTATGGTTCACCTGTCAAAACCAGAAGGCAAAATGGATAAATTACTTATGTGTGCAAAATGACTCAGCGCTCACCTAAGTCACCCAAATGACACAAGCACATCATGACAGCATTACCAGTACAGCATTCCCAGTAACCCAGAGACAGGCATTTTCTGACCTTCATCATTCAATGTGTAAGAAAGGGTACATATACACTTGTCGTTTCCTGACCCCACTGAGATATTCCAAATTATCACTTAGTTATCTTCAAACTGGCTATTGCTTATTTTTATGTGGGTTGAAGTTTTTTGTGATCCTCATTTTATCATCTTTGAAAAGCAACATAAATGTTCCTGAGTTTTAATTTCTTCATCTGAAAAAATTAAGTGGGCATTGTGTTTCCTATTTTACTGTATTATAGGATTCTTAAAGCAGTTTTATTTATTTATATTTTTGACCCAATACTTTTTTATAATAATAATTTTTAGTTTTTCAGTGTTCCAGGATTCATTGTTTATGCCCCTACCCAGTGCTCCAGGCAATACGTGCCCTCAGTACCCACCCATCAGGCTCGCCCATCTTTCCACCCCCTCCCTTCCAAAACCTTCAGTTTGTTTCCTAGAGTCCAAAGTCTCTCATGCTTCATCTCCTTCCCTGATTTACCCCAGTTCACATTTCCTTTCCTTCTCCCACTGTCCTCCATGTTACTCCTTATGCTCCACAAATAAGTGAAACCATATGATACTTGACTTTCTCTGCTTGGCTTATTTCACTCTTAAAGCAGTTTTAAAAGGTGCCTTAAAAACAACACACGTATTTCCAGAGGCAGCATATTGTTATAGTGAAGAACAGGGTCTCTGGGTGACTTATCTGCATTCAAATCCTGGCACTTCCACTCGCAAACCGGTAACTCTGGGCAAGCCAGACTTTCTATGTGTCAGTTTAAAACAGAGGTGATAATAATAGTACTCCACAAAGCTGTTTGGGTAATTTAATTGATATGAATTGATATGTTTGAATCACCCAAAATATTGCTTAACTGCATGTAATAAATCATGCTTTATTATTATTAAATAAATATTATTATTATTAATAGTATGTATATAAGGTTGTTGAAAAAAATAATGAAAGAAACCCAACATAATTATTGGAACCATACTATTAAAGAAACATATGGGTGAGTAACCTCATAACTTAAATTCAAATCTGTTTAAACAAACATACTATTTTTAAAAACATTAACAACAAAATATTGGGGACTGAGCATCAGGAATGATAATAGGTACAAATGTCAAGATACCATCATTCCCGTCATGACTACTACAAAAGGAATCTATTGAGGGTTATACCAACTATTTGAGCCAACTGTATAATCTCATCATAAAATAGCCTCCACAATTCTCAGAATCCAGGCTACATATCTGATTAACCCTGATAAAGTGTTCCACAAAGATTCCCTTAATGCCAGAATTATTCAGCCCTGGCTCTCCCTCCCCCTCACTGCACATGTAGTCCATGAGCACATCTTGTTATTTCTGCCTTCAAAATATAGCCTGAATTCATGTCCTTGTCACCACCTCTTATGAACCTGTTCTAAGCCATGCCATCACTTGGGCCATGTGTGATAAGAACTGACTCCAGCAGTTCGTCACTGGAAAAGGTAAGAAGAGAAACTTTGAGGTGAGATGCAGACATGGGAGCTGAAAGATGGTGGGAGCCAAGGAGTAGATGTTGAAGATGCTAAAGTTTTGTCTTTCCAAGTAAATAGTAAATGTGTCACTTAGGCCATGTCTTTTAATGCTAATGATAATAATATCAGTGGAATGCCTGGGTGGCTCAGTTGGTTGAGCATCAGACTCTTGATTTTGGCTCAGGTCATGATCTCAGAGTCATGCTCTCAGGGTCATGAGATCAACCCCTGCACCAGGCTCCATGCTCAGCATGAAGTCTGCTTGAGAGTCTCTTTCCCTATCCCTCTGCCCATCTCACTGCTGCTCACATGTGCTCTCTCTCACTCTCTCTCAAAATAAACAAATAGATCTTAAGAAAACAACAATACTATCAGCAATAGTGGGTAGCCAGACACTACAGCTCCTTATTCACAGCAGTCTACAACCTCAGTTCCAGGGCGTCTGCAAAGCCTGTGCTAAGCTGTGCCTGGAGCTATGCCTTCATAGCACAGGAGCAGGTACTTCATGTGCTGTGCTTGAATGTGCTTCATTAACAGGCTCAATAAACAGCTCATTCAGAGATTCACTCCTTCATTCATTAACATGCTCAATAAACAGCTCATTCAGAGATTCACTCCTTCATTCATGTATTCATTTATTCATCTTGTAACTCATTACCTCAACTAACATGTGCTGAGTGCTCACCAGTTTCTAAGTGCTCTCCTAAGTACAGGGGTGTTAAATGATGAGAAAATACCATCTCTATTATTTGAGGAAAAATCACCATTTTCCTAATCAATAAAGGTTGCTGTAACATCTGGACTCTAGCTGAGCATTCCGGAAGCATGAGAATATTAAAACCTGGGATATTAAACTCTGAGAAATCCGTGGGAAGGTGTTGCCCTTGTAACTTCACATAGCACATCTTCTAATACTACAATCTAAACAGACCAGAAAACTGAGCTATATATTTACCTTGCCCTTCAAGGAAGGTGACCCAACTTCACTTATGGTCTTCAAATTGCTAATGCCACTCAAAAAGACAGAAAGTGTCCCATTGATCTCCTTGCTTAATGTCTGGTCACAAAGATTGAGGTTCTCTAGAGGCTGGGAGATATAAAGAAAAGGTAATTACTAGGTTGGTATTATAAAGTATTCTCCAACCTGTCACAGAGAGATGCTACCATAAGGAAAAGCAGGAGAAAGTCTCCAAATGGACTCTATAAAGTGCTGGACAACTCTAAGAAAAAATCATCATACCCACCATGGACAACATTTTAGCTTGGGATTTTATCCCTGCTCATTTCACAGGCTCAGAGTAATATGCCTGTGAAATAAAATGGACAATGTTTTACATGAAGATTCACAAAAAGAACACCAAAGAGTCTTTGGCACACAGATTGGTGCTTCCAAAGTCAAATAGAGTCATGTTGGGATGTTGGAAGTTAATAATGGGGAACCAGAGGGATTTATACATACATGAAATTCTCAGTGGAATAGGTACCTAAGAGAGAGACCATAGCCTCTGAGTCCATTTACTGAGAGAAGAAACAATTAGAGACCCAGTGTACTTTGTTAAGGCATACCATAGATGTATTTACATAATTTAGGATTATTTCTTCTTGACAGTGCAGGTATCTTCCGAAGAGATTCAGCATTAACTTCCCTGATAGCAATGAGACAATCACAAAAGAGATCATGAAAAGCAGGCTGGAGTTGTGTTGTCCCACAGCCACATGTCCTCCTAAAACTCATGTGAAGAAGAAGATTATAGGTTATATAATCCCTCTCACCTCACTTCCCTCACTTGTAAAATGAAGACAATGAGAGTGCCTACTTCATACAGTTGTTAGGAGAAAAAATTAGCATTTATATACTTTTAAAACAAACCTGGTACACAGTAAACTCTCACCAAACATTGTAAAATACAATTGCAGTCTTACTTTTTTTGTGAGAGAGTCTACATTCATTTCTGAAAGTACTCATTGTCTCTAAAAGAAACAATTTATCCCTATGGGTCTTAGGAGTCCCTGGTTCCTCGATTCCCAAACCCAGAAGTAAGAATTCAAGGAAGAAAAGAATTCAAATATACCTGCTTAAATTGACAAATCAGGGAAACAAGATTTCCTCTGTAGCATATTCATTTTGCCCACTGACTTCCAGGCTAAGCTGAACAATCCAGGGACTCAACAAAAAAACATGGTCAATGTACTAGGAAGTGGTGTATTAGAGAGTAGTAATTATCATGCTTACCATGCTCCCAGCTCAGCAAGCAGCAAAAGAACTTATCTCAGCCAAAAGGATGCAAGGAATACCTTACAGAAGTTAGGACAGTTGGAATTT